>JAQQSK010017318.1:0-10156 GCA_028658325.1 Potorous gilbertii | reverse complement strand
AAAAGTATTTAATATAAATAAAGTATATAATAAGTATAATTGAAGTGAATATAATTGAAATCCTGTGTATCTTGTTTTATGCATACATTTAAAAATATTCTGAGAAGGGGCCCGGTAGTAAATCTTTACTGATCTGCCAGAGCAGTCTACGATACATAAAAGTTAAGAACCTTTGCTCTAGAATCAAATTCAAACCCTCTGTTTCAAATGGAAATCCTTTACTACCCTGGCTCCTGTCTACTTTTATAGCCTTATGTCCTTTTAGCTTTTATCTAGCCAAAATGGAAGCTTTTCTGATTTTCTCACATATGACATCCTGTCTCCCATCTCCATGCCTTTGAACAGACTGTCTCCCATGTCTGAAACCATGCACTGTGACCTCTTAAAGTTCCTTGTTTCCTTCAAAGATGAGTTCAAAGGCCACCTTAATGAATGTAGCCACCTCCTACTTAAGGCCTTAATCAGTCTACCCCAACTTTTCATGCCTTTTCCCTAAAAATTACCTTTTAAGTGGCAAAGTGGATAGAGTGCCAGGCCTGAAGGTAGGAAGACTTAACTTCCTACATTCATATCTGGCCTCAGCCACCAGCTGTGTGACCCTGGGCAGATGTTTTAACCCTGTTTGCCTCAATTCAGGTTCTCATCTGTAAAATGAGCTGCAGAAGGATATGACAAACCGCTCCAGTATCTTTGCCAGGAACATCCCCCTAAATGGGGTCACAAGTCAGAAATGACTAAACAACAATTGTGTGTACTTCTATGTGTAGTGCTGTCTCCCCCTATAATGTGCCATGTTTGTCCTTGAATCCTCAGTAGCTAACAAGATCCTGAGCATGCTAGCTGCCTACTCAATGTTTGCTTGCTTGATTGACTAACTTAATCTTAACCTTCAAGCAGAGTCGTTTTGGGCTGCACCTGACTCAAGCTAGCATCCAGGTCATTTATGTTAGATACTGGACTCAACTGAGACCCTAAATCATTCAACAGTTAACAAAAGACTTAGCCACAGCAGGAGAAGGATGTTCAGCAAGAGTTGATCCAGCTGAGCTAACCTGCTCTGCCCGACTTGTCCCCTGTTTTCTGACTGGGCATCAGAGGACACCTGAGTTCTTCGTGGCCGTTTTGTTCTCAAGCAGCCAAGACATGATGTGACCAGCCTGAGACTTCAGTCCCCTGAGCTAATTAAATCTCAAGAATGGTTTTGAAAACCTTTGAAGGAAAAGCTGGCCCAACTTGGGGAAGGTGAGAAGGGTTCAGGTAGTGAATTCTCAACAAGGAGTCTGTGAATTGCTGTTGTCAATGTTCACTATCTCAGTATAACTGGTTTCAGTTTAGTAGGTTTACTGTCCTGAGTATTTTATTTTATGCATTTAAAAACATTATTCTGAGAAGGGATACATAAGTGTGTATATATCACATGCCAGAGAGGTCTATGACACAAAAAAGATGAAAAATCACGGCTATGAAAGACCAGCAACCTT
This sequence comes from Potorous gilbertii, assembly GCA_028658325.1. NCBI lineage: Eukaryota > Metazoa > Chordata > Mammalia > Diprotodontia > Potoroidae > Potorous > Potorous gilbertii. The sequence continues at coordinate 8,675 of JAQQSK010017318.1, read as the reverse complement.
GACCCTACCTAGCCTGGAGGCAAAACTGACCAGTTTTTCTCTAAGCAAGAACAGGAGATGATGACAAGAGGGTGTGATTTTTCTGTAGTAATTTTATATTTTTATATAAGTTTATATTTTATAGTAATTGTATATTACTGGGGTTAATGATAATAACTATGGGACATGGGGCACGGTCCCTACGTGGGAGCAGTTGAACAGTTGGGATTCTGTAGTGACGATGGCAGTAGCACCGGTTTACCTTGCTTCATTTCAGTTTTCAAGCTTTCTGGCTCCAGATCTCAGTCTGGGACTGACAAGCATTTGTTAAAATTTGTGTTCAATTGCAACTGTCCTGGAAACAGCTTACTATATCCCTGAGGAGGAATATTTATCAGTAGTGCCAGACTGGGAACTCAAAGTCAAGAAAAAGACCAAAGAGCGCGAAGGCATCCCAGAGAGACAGGAACAGGGAAACTGGCCTCCAACATTCCAGGGAGATCTGGGAGGGAGAGTCTGGCTATTTTAACTGAGATAGGAATCTGGAGGAAAAAAGGCAGGGGAGGGGGAAGCATTTCCTGGAAGTATCCAGAAGGATCACAGGACAGTTATTCCAGCCCAATCCACCCCCCCATCCCTGCCCTCCCACTCACCTTTGTCTTTCCCACTCTTAAGTCTTAAAAATCAGTGGGAGTCAGAAGCATGGTGGGAAGGAGAGAGACAGAGACAGAGAGGAGAGATTGGCAGAGAGCCAGAGGGAGAGACAGAGGAGAAAGAGACAGAAAAAGAAGAGAGATTGGGAGAGGGTCAGACAGAGAGAGAAAAAGAGAGAGACACACACAAAGAGGGAGAGAGAGAGAGAGAGAGAGAGAGACTGAGAGCTTCACTGCATTCAACCCCAGCCTTGAAAAGTCAGCCAAAAGAATGGAAGGTTTTCTGGTTCTGCCACATTTCTCGGGAAGATCTCATCACATCTGTTTGTTATCGCACTGAGTGAAAGAAGGGAGAAGAAAGCTGAACACCAGAAGAGGCACCTAACTGTCAGAGGCTGGTCTAACGTGCAGGACTTGGGGCACATCTCAGAGACAACTGGGCAGCACAGAAAAGAGCAAGAGCACTCTGGGCTTAGAATCAGGAAGACAGCTCAGCTCCGACTTTGGACACTTAGCAGCCAGGTGAGCCTGGTTAAGTCATTTAACTTGTCTGCCTTGGTTTCCATTCTTTTGGGCTTTAAAAAATATTTTCATTACTGTTTCAATATAATTGGTTTCCTTTGCAATCCTATGTATTTGATTTTATGCATTTTAAAATATTATTCTGAGAAAAGGCTTTTCTAGACTGCCAAAGGGTCCATGACATAAAAAAAGATGAAGAATCTCTGCCATAGAAACTTCTGCAACCCTCCCCAGGGATTCTGTGCTCTCCACAAAACATTTAATAACAGCATGTTCACATTTGCAGGGAACTTCTGTACCATGTGCTCTAAAACTATTGTTTTAAAACTTTATTTTAAAACTATTGAACTTTAAAACTATTGAAGTGTAAAGCTGACCAAGGTTTTTGGAACACCCTGCATACGTTCCCCCGCTGCCAGCCTTCCAAGTGTCTATGACAGGCATGATCACCCCATGTTACAGATGGAGACACAATCAGGTGTGCCAGGAAGCATTAGGGCCTCCTATACCAGCCAGTCTCTCCTTGCTCTAAGACCAGCCCACTTCCCATAACAACTGATGGGGTGATGGGAATGGAAGCTGACCTCTGACCCCAAGGCTCCTCTCCTCCTTGCCATCTATCTGCAAATCCTGCTGCTGGCTCGTTGGCTCCTCCTATCGGCCCTCACTGCTACCATTGTCTCCCCGGACCTGGGCTTTGAGGTCCAGGACACATTAATGAAATCCCCTCTTTGATCCTGCTGCCTGGAATCTGGGCTGTAAGGGGGCTGACTTCTCAGCAAAGAGAGGCCATGCTGTGCGTGTGTGTGTGTGTGTGTGTGTGTGTGTGTGTGTGTGTGTGAGAGAGAGAGAGGGTGTATTTGTGAGTGTGTGTGGTGTGTGTGAGAATGTGTGTGTGTGAGAGTGTGTGTGAGTGTATCTGTATGTGTGTGTGTGAGAGAGTGTGTGTGAGTGTATCTGTTTGTGTGTTAGAGAGTGTGTGTGAGTGCATCTGTATGTGTGTGTGAGTGTATCTGTATGTGTGTGTGTGAGAGAGTGCGTGTGAGTGTATCTGTATGTGTGTGTGAGAGAGTGTGTGTGAGTGTATCTGTATGTGTGTGTGAATCTATATGTGTGTGTGAGAGAGTGTAAGAATGGGTCTATGAGTGTGTGTGAGTGTATGTGTATGTGTGTGTGAGTGTGAGAATGTGTGTAAGAATGTGTGCTTGTGAGAATGTGTGAGAATATATGTGTATATGTGTGAGAGTGTATGTGTATGTGTGTGTGAGAGTGTATGTGTGTGTGTGAGAGAGGGTATATGTGAATGTGTGTGGTGTGTGTGAGAATGTGTGTGTGAGAGAGAGTGTGTGAGTGTATCTGTATGTGTATGTGTGTGTGAGTGTGAGAATGTGTATGTGAGTATGTGAGAATATGTGTATGTGTGAAGGTGTATGAGTGTGTGTGAGAGAGAATATGTGTGTATGTGTGAGAGTGTGAGTGTGAGAATGTGAGTGTGTATGTGTGTGAGTGTGTGTATGTGTGAGTGTCTCAGAATGTGTGTGTGTGAGTGTATGTATGTGTAAACATGTGAGTGTGAATGTGTGTGTGAATGTGAGAATGTGTATGTGAGTGTGTGAGAATATGTGTATGTGTGAAGGTGTATGAGTTTGTGTGTGAGAGAGAGTGTGTGTATATGTGTGAGTGTGAGAATGTGTGTGTGCGCGTGTGAGTGTGAAAATGTCTGTGAGTGTGTATGTGTGAGTGTGAGAATGTGTGTGTGTGCACGTGAGTGTGAAAATGTCTGTGAGTATGTATGTGTGAGAGTGTGTGTGTGAGAAGGTGTGTGTATGTATGAGTGTGTCAGAATGTGTATGCATGAGTGTATGTGTGTGTAAATGTGTGAGTGTGAATGTGTGTGTGAATGTGAGAATGTGTGTGTGAGTGTGTGAGAATGTATGTGAGTGCGAGAATGTGTGTGTGTATGTGTGTGTAAGAGCGGGTGTGTGAGTGTGTGAGAGAAAGAGTGTATGTGTGAATGTGAGAGTGTATATGCCTGTGATTTTACTGGATAGTCAACACATAAAAATTAAGTTGTGACTGTGTGCCAGGTCCTGTGCTATGGGCTAGGGATACAAGAAGAGTCAACAGACTTCCTTTGAGGAATTCACAATCTAAAGAGGGAGATAAAAGCAAACATGTGTATGTACACATACACACACACACACACACACACACACATGCAATCTATATACAGGATAAACAGGAAATAATTCCGAGGGAAGGCCCTAGACATAAGAGGTGTTGGACAAGGCTGCCTGAAGGTGATGGGGTTTCAGCTGGGACTTGAAGGAAGCCGGGGGAGCCGGGACGATCATTGCAGACCTAGGCGAGAGCCAGACAAGGCGCACCGAGTCAAGGATGCGGACAGTGTCTTCTTCATGGAAAAGTCAGGAAGCAGGGGTCACTGGGTGTTTCCGGTTGGGGAGTAGGATGTAAAAACACTGGCAAGGCTGGAAGAGGCCAAGTTCTGAAGGACTTCGGGTGCCAGAGGATTCTGTGTGATCCTGGATGGGGGCAGGGAGGTGGGAGGAGATGGCATGAAGGGACACTTATTTAGGAAAATGGCTTTCATGTTGTCTTTGACCTTCGCTTCCAAAGAGGCCCATGACATCAGGGAAGGACGATATGACTTGCCGCTGACTTAGATTTGAGCGGGAAGGACTGTGTGACGTCATCAGCCTCACTTTCTCCTCCAGAGGACAATCACTTCATGGCTGAATGGAGAATGGATTGGAGTGGGGAGACGCGAGGCAGATAGACCCATCAACAGCTACAGCAATACTCCAGGTGTGAGGGGATGAGGGCCTGCACCGGAGGTGGGGCTGAGGAGAGAAGGGAGCGCACTTGGGAGGTGTTGCAGAGGTGAAATCAATAGACCTTGGCACCAGCTTGGATATGGGGGCTGCCTGTTGGACTAGAAGGAGGGTGTTGCCCTCTACAGTAATAGGAAAGGGGGGAGAGTTTAGAAAGACAATGAGTTAGTTCAGTTTTGTACATGCAGAGTTTAAGATGTCTACCACACATCCAGTTTGGGATGTATAGAAGGCTGTGGAAGATGCAAGACTGGAGATGAACAGAAAGGCCAGGGTGGACTGGATGGTTTGGAGAACCATCAGCAGAGGCATGGCAGTTAAACCAATGGGAGCTAAGGAGATCAACCAGGGAGAAGAGCAGAGGGCCCAGGACAGAACCGTTGGACACCTATGATTAGAGGAAGTGAGCTGGAGGAGGACCCAGCAAAGGGGACAGAGAAGGAAAGGTCCGAGAGGGAGGAGAAGCAGGAGAATGTTGTCCTGAAAACCTAGAAGGAGAAGAATACTGAGAAAGAGAGGGTGGTCAGTAGTGTCAGAGGCTGCAGAGAGAGTGAGGAAAATGAAGGCGAAGGAAGGCCATTGGATGTGTCAAATAAGGGATCACTGGTTGTTTTGGAGAGAGCAGTTTGGGTGGAATGATAATTCAGGTCAGAAGTTGGATTTTAAGGAGTTAAAAAGAGAGGAGAGGATAGAAATCGAAGGCACTTGTCATAGACAGCCTTTCCAAGGAGTTCAGTCACAAAGGGCAGTGCAGATCTAGGATAATAGTTAGCAGGGAAAGATGGAGTAAGGGTTTTTTGAGGATGGGGGTGACATGCTTTGTAAGCAGCCGCATAACATTCAGGACACAGAGACTGAAGAGAAGCGAGACGGTGTTGGAAGGGACAAGATGGAACAGTATCCCTTCAGCAGATAGAGGGCTTAGCCTTGGCAAGGAGAAAGACCATCATGTGGAATAGGGGAGAAGGAGGAGAGAGGGACAGAAAGTGAATGCTTGAATGCTAGGAAATGAGGAAGAGGGAAGAAGAGGGTGCTCCCAGAAGATGGCCTTCATTTTTTTCCTATAAAATATGAGGGGAGGTTCTCAGCTGAGAGGATGGAGGGAGATTTGAGGAGAGATGAGAAGGTTTGGAAGAGAGTGGGAGATGGAGTTGATAAGGGAGGTATAGGACGATTGCCTAGCAGCAAGGAGGGCCCAGTTGAGGTTGTACAATCAACCTATACAGAACATAACTTCCCTGTAATTTATAGTCTTACTTGTCTGGGACATTGAAAGAGAGGTTAGAGGATTTGTTCAGAATCACACATAGGCAGTGGAAGTAGCAGAGGCAGTATTTGAACCCAAACCTTTCTCACTCCAAGGTCAGTTCATTATCATTATAGGACAACCCTACCCCTCTACCATGACATATCCTTGATTTCAAAATAACAAAGGGAAAAGTTACAAAGTCACAGTCATCTTTCTGGTCCTCTGCAAGAGAGTATAAAAAGGAATTAGACTTGAATCATTCTTGGCTGCTTTTCTGTGCTTAACAAAGGACCTTCATCCAGATCTGACCCAGAGTCATCCAGGCCAGTCTCATGTTGGTCTTGCATCAAGCTCCAGGGTTTTTAGGACAAGGTAGATTTTGTTTGACGAGTCTAAGTGTTTCATCCCTCCTCACTACAATTCCTAGTTTTGGCATACTCCACTGCCTTGAAAAAGGACTCCTTCCTTGGGCTACAATCTGCTCTCCCCTGACCTGGCACTTTCACTCTCTGGAAGGTCCCATATACTCCTCTCTTGCCCTTGACACATCCTTTCTGCCCTGGTTTCCTCTCCCTGGAGAGTCACTGCTATGGAGAAGAGAAAGGACCGCATGGCTCAGGTCCCAAGGGCAGGCTCCTGCAGGGATTTAATTAGACTGTCTGGAAGGACTCCAGCCTTTCCACCAAGTGATGACCCTTCCTACCCTTGTCTCCATCACCATCTCCTTCAGCTCCCATCAAAGAAATGGTTCAGGAACAGCCTAAGGAACCACCCCCTCCTTTCAGGTACCCCAAAGAGAGGCTTCCTGCAGGGAGCCCGTGAGAGGTTGGAATCAATTACTTCTAAGATCCTTTCCAACAGAGATTATCTGAGTGAAACTTTTTGTGATTTGTTTCTTCCTTAGCTCCTACTACATCCAACTTCTGTACAGCAGCTATCTATAGCTAGGTCTGTCTCAATCCCTCTTTCTACTTTTTCCTTCCCCTACCTTCCTTCTCATTTGTAATGGGCCTGCCCTCTTGGTCTCTTAGTGTCTGTCTCTATCTCTGTCTGTCTCCTCTCTCTCTCTCTCTCTCTCTCTCTCTCTCTCTCTCTCTCTCTCTCTCTCTCTCTCTCTCCCTCTCTCCCTCTCCTTCTCCCTCTCCCCTCTACACACACACACACACACACACACACACACACACACACACCCCTAGATAGAAGAAATCCAGAATGATTCCTCCATATGGTCAAGAAGCAAAAGTTTATCTTTTGCCCCATCTTAAACTGTCTCAACCTCTTCAGATGTATGATAAAGAAATATTAGATGATCACTTCCTATGTGCCAGGCTCTGTGCTAAGCCCTAGAGCTATGAAGAAAGACAAAAACACAGTCCCTACCCTCAAGGTGCTCATGTTTTAATTTGGGGAGACAACTTACAAAGAAATGTACATTCCAATCTGTGTAATGTAAACAAGAGAGCATGGCAGAGGCAAGGCACTGGCAGTGTGAGGAGAGAGAGGAGACTAGAAAGTGAGATTTGAGCCAAATCTTAAAAGTAGACAGTGAAGCCAGGAGGTGGAGGTAAGGAGGGAGAGTGTTATAGCCACATGTGACAGGCAGTGATAAATCAGGAAGGAGATGGGGTATCATGTTCAAGAAACAGTAAGGGCAATCTAGCTAGACTAGAGACAGAAGGAAAAGTTTAAGACTGGAAAGATAGGAAGGGGACAGATTTGAAGGGCTCTCAGTGCCAAGCACTTTATATTTGATCCAGGAGGTAACTGGGAGCTATTAGAGTTTCTTGAGCGAGAGAGAGAGGTTGTGGGTGGTGGTGTGTGAGGTGATCAGGCCTTGGCTTTAGGAAAATCTCTTAGACAGACCTTTGGAAGTTGTATTGGAGGGAAGAGAGGCTTGAGGCAGAGACCAGTCAGAAAGCTCTTGCAGAAGTCTGGGCATAAGGTTATAAAGACCTGTGCCAGAGTGACAACTGGGGGGAGAAAAGGGGATGGAGAGGAAAGATGTTTTATCTGTCATGAGAGCAATCAGGAGTTGAGGATGATCCCAAGGTTAGGAGTCTGGGTGACTGAGGAGATGGTGATCCTTTGGGCAGTAATCATAGGAGCCCTCTCATCCTTTATTCATCTGTATTCTCTCAGACCTTCCACCTTCATTGTTGTCTCCATCCCCCTGATGGAGATCTTGAGCCCCTAGATCTTGAGCCTTCAGCGACCCAATTCCAGTTCAGAACTGAGTGTTAGCAAAATTCCCTTTTGGGGGGGACTTTGGGAAGGTATTTCATCACTCCAGCCTTCAATATCCTTATGATTTCAATACCTCCAATCTGAGTTTGGCATATATGGGCATTCTTTCCACCAGTACAGATGGCAACCCTCCTATGAATTTAATAAAAGCTGGTGTGGCTGAAAAATCCATCACCTAGTCTGCGTTCAGCCTAGTAAGAGGAGGTCTCACCTGGTCCTGGGACCCCCACCAGAGCACTACTGGGAGTCTTTCCAGGCCAGAGAGAGCTCATGCCCCAGTGGCACAGCCTTCCCTTAGAGAACACAGCATTCCTTGCAGTAAGACTTGAGTGGATGTTTCTGGGGTGGTACGGGAGTGATAAAAGTTGCTCTTTGTAGGGAGACTGATGATCCAGAAATCTCAGGGAATGAAGGAATTAACCCGAACCCCAAGCCCCCAGGGCCCTAGTAGCTGGCTGCCCCTCGGCTTTCTCTATGTTCCTCCTTGCCTTCAAGCATCCTCAGATATTTCAAAGGATCTGGGATGCCCCTGTAGCCAGAAATCTCTGTGCCTTTGCAATTCCCAGCCCCTCTGTGCTTCTTGTCCATTTGTCTCCACACATGCTCCATATCTCTAGGAATGAATGGGCCCCCTGGCCTCTTGGGTTTGTCCCTGCTACCTTTGGGCCACTGGGTAGCTCACTAAATGGCCTTGTGCATGTCCTCAGACGGTGGCTTTCAGCCCACATTTTTGCTTGCATTTGACATTTATAGAGGCTGGAATGTCGGCTTTGCGGGGGTTTGAGACAAGGCCCATTGAAGTCAGTGACTAGTCCAAGGTCACCTGTGGGTTTATTCATTCAAAAACCATTTAGGGAGCATCTGCTGTTTGTAGCCCTCCACACGCGTGATCACACGCACGCACGCACACACACACCCCTTTCCCCCTTCCTTTCCAGCCTCTTCTGCTTTTCCCCTCCTCGCCCCCCCCCGCGATTTCCCCTCCTCCTGATCTCTCCTCCTCCCCTCCCCCCAGCGCCTCCTCTCCTGCTCCTCTCTCCCTCCATCTGTCCCCCGCCCCCCAGCACCCCAGCCCCGATCGCCCCCCAGCACCCCAGCCCCGATCGCCCCCACCGCTGTCTCCCCGATCGCCCCCCAGCACCCCAGCCCCGATCGCCCCCCCAGCACCCCAGCCCC
>JAQQSK010017317.1:0-10156 GCA_028658325.1 Potorous gilbertii | reverse complement strand
GGAGTGATAAAAGGGAGGGTAAGGGGTAATCAGAATGCATGCCATCTCAGGATGAGAGAGGGAAAAGATGGAGAGAAAATTTGGAACTCAAAATCTTGTGAAAATGAATGTGGAAAACTAAAAATAAGTAAATAAATTTAAATCTAAAAAAAAACAAATTACAAGTATCTCACTGTACTCTGATCTGCTCAGGACAACTCTAGAGAGTTATGTTCAATCCTGGGCACTGTATTTTGGGAAGAACAGGAGGATTCACCAAAAAGAGGGTAGTAGATGGTGAATGGACTAGAGACCTTGGCCTGAGAGAACTGGTTAAAGAAGTGGAAATGTTTAGTTGGAAGAAGTCTTGGAGAATGAGGAGGGTAAAAGATATGGTTTCTGCCTTCAAACAATAGGAGGGTTGTCCTATGAAAGGAACTGACCTATTCTACCTGGCCACAGAGGATATAGATAATAAAGAGAAGCAGATGAAAACTGTTCTGACAATCAGAGCTGTCCAATAGTGGAATGGGCTGCTTTAGGTGTGCAAGCAAAGGCCAGATGGTCAGTTGTTAGGATACTACAGAAAGGGTGTCTCTTCAAAAATGGATTGGACTAGATGACCTAGGAGGTCCTTTCCAACTCTTTGTGGAGAATTAGCCCAGTGGTTGGGCCATACTAAATAGAGGTGACTCCTTAAATGGGAGAGCAGAAAACAATACCCAAGAAAGTCTTACTAATGAGGGTTATTGGGGAAAATGTCAGCCTACATGGGGGCCTTTCTTTAAAAATATTCCATAGTTCAGAATTTTCATTCTTATATTGAAGTATATTATTGTAACAAATAGGATTTTGCTAGGAAAGTATTGCTGAATGAATTTCAGATATCTACTTTAATATGTAGATAAGAATGGTTTATAATTAGCCTATTGGTCATAAATAAATGATTATCATATTTGAAAAAAATAAGTACTTATTCATTGTCTAATCTAACACCAGGCCATGATAAGCTTTAGATGGATAAATGATCTAAAAGTAAAAGGACATACCATATACACACACATATATATTATATATGATGTATATTATATATGATGTATCTATATATGTATGTATCTATGTATTAAATAAAGAATAGGAAAAGGTACCTTTCAGAACCCTAGTTACACAAGAGGGAGATTTCTTTTTTTTAATTAATTCATTTATTTTTAGTTTTCAACATTCACTTTCACAAGATTTTGAGTTCCAAATTTTCTTCCCATCTCTCTCCTCCTCCCATCCCAAGAAATCATGCATTCCAATTACCCCTTCCCCCAATCTGCCCTCCCTTCTATCACACCTCTCCCTTCTCTTATCCTCTTTCCCTCTATTTTATTATAGGGCAAGATAGATTTCTATACCCCATTTCCTAGATGCATGTAAAAACAATTTTTAACATTCATTTTTCAAACTTCCAACTTCTTCCCTTCCTCCCTCCCTACCCATATCCTCTGACAAGGCACACAATTCCATATATGTTATACATGTGTAAGCATGCAAAACACTTCCTTAACAGTCATGATATGAAAGACTAACTATATTTAAGAGGGAGATTTGTAACCAAATAAAGAATAGAAGAATTCAAAAAAGAAAAAGAAGTCATTTCAGTTATATAAAACAGTTATATAAAATAATTCAGTTATATAAAACAAGAGCTTTTGTGAAGAAAAAAATCAATGCCACTGGAATAAGAAGAGATTCATACATTGAGTATGAAAAATTATTAATACGAGATAACTCTGCTATATCAGTTACTCATGCAACTGAAAGTCATGACTAAGACCTACTCTTCAATAAATAAGTCATCCATGCAAACAAAGTTTCAAAAGGATTTCAAACAAATGGAAAATATTCTAAATGACTTAAAAGAACGCAAATTTTTTATCTCTGATTTAAACATTACTTATTTATAGTTATAAATACTCAAATCAGCTATGAAAGAGCTATGAAAGAAGAGGCCATACAATTCCAGAGAAAGAAGTGATAAATAGAAATATACTTAGTATGGTTTTACACATATTTATAAATTGGTGTCAAATGTTGGCCCCTTCTTTAGTAAAGGGTAGAGAGGGAGGGAGACAGTTTGGAATTTAAAATATAACAAAAATAATAAATTTAATTTAATTTTTATAAAAACAAAGTGAATAAGAAATGGGGGGCGTGTATAAGAACATAAAGGAAGAAAGGACCACTTCTAGTCAAGATACAGATAAAACACAGAAGTGCCTCCAGAGCTGAACCTGGAAGAGTGGGTAGGAATTCTACTGGCCAAGTCAGAATCACAGAATCTTAAAGTTGGAAGGGACCTTGGAAGGAATCTAATCCAATCACCACCTCAAAATGAATTGTATCTACAATACCCCTGACAAGTGGCCATTCAATCTATTTAAAAAGCACCAGTTGACAAGAAGTCACTACCTGATGAGAACTTCCAGAAATAGAACTACCTAGTTCCAGGTCTAAGTCTTTCTTATAGGCAAATAAGTGCACTTCATATACTTTCAAGTGACTTTTTGACTTAAATAAAAGCATATTATTCTTTGCTAGTCTGACCTAATTTTAGTCCTGCCTGAGGATCCTAGATTTAGAGGTACACATTCATCAATTCTGTCCTCTTCTCATTTTGTAGATGAAGATAATTAAGGCACAGAGCAGTCAGTGACTTGACCTGTCATATAGGCAATAAATGACTGAGGTTTCAGAATTGAACCCAGTTCCTCTGAATCCAAATCCAGTGCTCTCTCTCTATATACCAAATTGCATCTCTTCTGCCAATCAGTCAAATGCACTGAGTATGCACCCTGGATAGACAACTGAACCAGGACGAGAGGACAAACTATGAGACCTGTGACCCTAAAGAAAGATTTGAGAGATCATAAGGAGCCATATTCAATGGAATTTGTTCCAACAATGACTTAAGACTCTGGTTTTAAATATCAGAGACTTGATAGATATCATCCATCTTTACCTCTCTCCTCAAAATGCTATCTAGAAATAACAACTTCTTCTGAATCTGTATTAGTGACTGTAATAGTGATAATTACAAAACAATTCACATTTCTATAGCACTTTAAAGTTAATGAAGGACTTTCTGCACTCAACCCTGTGAAGTAGTATGTAAGATTGGAAATTCAACTTATATCATTTCAGAAGTAATAAGCAGAAGTTAGAAGAGGTCACTTTAGAACTGATTTTGGGAAAGACTTCCTGACAATTACAGCTGTCCAAAAGTGGACTGAATTGTCCTGGGAGGCAGTGGGTTCCCTCCTTACTGGATGTCTTCAAGCAGAGCCTGGGTGGGTGACTACAATGTAGATTCCTCTTATATATGGTTCAGACAAGATGGCTGCTGAAGACCCTTCTGGCTGGAATTTTGTGGTTCAGTAATTTTAGAGGGGCAGCCTCATTGATTGCATTTGATGGTATTTTTAAAACACTTCCATATCCATGACCTCAATTGATCACAACATGTGACATTGAAGAACAAAGATTATTATTTCCATTTTACAAATATGAGAACTCAGAGAATTTCAGTAACTTATTCAAGGTCAAATGGTTAGTGAATTCAGTGGTGGCTGGGATGAATTACTTGTCTTCTTTTCTCTAATTTAACATTCAATCTAATGCTCTAGGTTTGCCTCTCAAGCAATATAGCTGAAAGAAATTTCTAATTCATTTCCGTTCCATCGTCTGATTACCAAGTTTTTACTATCTCTGGTTGCGCATTCAAACCCTTAAAAGCCAAACATTCTTGAATCCATTATTTTGATCTCCTGTGGTTCCTGCATGCTCCCCCTGTTTAGACAATTGATTCCCAATTCAGACTTTGTAGTATTCCAGGAGATAGCCATTTTTGTTGTTCAGTTATTTTCGGTTGGGACTGATTCTCTGTGACCCTATTTGGGGTTTTCTTAGCAGAGACTTGCCATTTCCATTTCCAGCTCATTTTACAGATGAGGAAAGTGAGGCAAATAGGGTTAATGAAATGATTTGCTCAGGGTCACCCAGCTAGTGAGTATCTGAGGCCTGATTTGAACTCTCAAACTCTCAGATGAGTTTTCCTGATTCCAGGTCCTGTGTTCCACTATGCCACCTACCTGCCCCTAATGGGATATACATAGACCCATCCAAACATTGCAAATTTGTAAAAAATTTCTAAAACATAAAAATAAAAATAATTTGTATTCACTTATATATACAAACAAAAGTGTTCCATTTGTTGTAGGAAGATGAAATAAAGTGGTCCTAACTCTAAACCTTCTCCTAGGTATTCTCACCTGTCTCCTTTACAATCACGCAGATACAACCTTAGTTCAGGCCCTGATAACCTTTTTTTTTTGGACTTTTACAACAGATTTTTTTACTGGACTTTTGGCTCCTGCTGTCCCTTCTCATTAAGCCTTCTTCCATATAGTTGTCAAATTAACCTTCCTAAAGCAAAAACCCTGACCATGTCTCTCAAGCACTCAACAACATCCAATACCTACCTATTGTCCCTAGCATCAAAAACAATCTATTCAGTGTAGTATTTAAGGCCTTTCAAATTCTGACTCCAATCTACCTTTCTAGGTTTATTATGAATTACTGCCCTTCAGATATTCTATGTTACTTCACCCAACAGAATTACCATTTTGCAAGCAAGGTTTTCTATCTTCCATCTTTGTCCCTTCGCATGAGGCCTACAATAATGTTCCTCCTTACCTCCATATTAGAAAATCTTTAGCTTCTTTCGAGACTCCGCTCATGTGCTATATTTTCTACAAGGGAAGGGAAAGGGAACAAGCATTCATTCAGCACCTGCTGCACTAGGTACTTTACAATTATTATTTCATTTGATCCACACAACAACCCCAGGGATCAGTGCTATTATCATCTCCATTTTACAGTAGAGGAAACTGAGGCAGAGCATCTTGAAGTGATTTGGCCACGGTCATGGAGCATGTATCTGAGGCTGCATTTGAACTCACTCTTCCTGACTCCAGGCCCAGCACTCTATCCATTGTGCCACCTAGCTGCCTCTACAGAATGCCTTTTCTCAACCCCTAATAGTGCCCTCTCCTCCCTCGAATTATCATGTGTTACCTATCTCTTTGCATGCTATATGCTCCCAGTAATTTAAAAGTTGGGTAGCTAGTTGGTATAGTGGATAGACCACTGAGCTTAGAATCAGCAAGACTCATCTTCATGTGTTCAAATCCAGCCCCAGACACTTAGAAGTTGTGTGACACTGGGCAAGTCATTAAATCCTGTTTGCGTCAGTTTCTTCATTTGTAGAATGAGCTGGAGAAGGAAATGCACTGCCAAGAAAACCCCAAAATGGGGTCATGAAGAGTGGGTGAGGACTTAAACAATTCAACAACAATAGATTAGAATCTCCTTGAGGTCACAGAGTTTTGTTTTTTTCCCCTTTGTATCCCAGGCACTTAACACAATGCCATACCCAGAGTAGGAACTTAATAAATGTTTATAGAACTATATTGGAATCATGGATTGATAAAGATCATACATATACGTTGTATGTATTTATAGAAAGGGATAATCTTATATAAAAGACTGAAAGATGGAGAGAAATAAACACCCAGAGTTTGCATTTTAGTCTCATTACTATTTCCCTGAGGGGGTGGGAAACTGACTATGGATTTTCTTTGAGAATGATTGCTATATCCCAACATTGGATGAGAGAAACTAAAAACAGCGTAGTTTTTTGTTGTTGATTAGTCATTTTAGTCGCATCTGACTCTTAGTGATCTCATTTGGGGTCTTCCTGCAAAGATACTGGAGTGGTTTGTTATTTCCTTCTCCATTTCATTTTACAGATGAGGAAACTGAGGCAAACAGGGTTAAGTGATTGGTCCAAGGTTACACAGCTAGTAAGTGTCTGAGGCCAGATTTGAACTTAGGAAGATAAGAGGCTTCCTGACTCCAGGCCTGACACTCTATCCACTGTGCCCTCTAATTGCTGAATTGCCCTATTTGAGACTATAGTTGTTACCCAAGCTAATATCTATGGTAATGTTCATATCAACCAAGTTTCCACATTCTCTATCTTAATCCACTTCGAGCTTGACAGCTGGAGGCCGTGTGAAGTCTCAGGGATGTATAGTATTGTATCCCATCTTTAGTACTGATATAACTATTTTTAAAAAGGGGAAACATGACACTAGGCACAATAAGGTTCATAAATAATCCACTAGTTTGGGGAAATCAAACGGAAAGAAAAGATGACCTCTGACCTTTCATCTGCTTTAATGGCACTTTATTATGATCACAAATGGAGACAAATTCATAAAGAGGAAAAATCAATTCTACCACTTGCAAATAATTAAGACACATAAATCAAGTAATGGCTTCTTTCTCCCCCCTAATTAAGTGATGGATCCCAGAGGAGCACTAAATTGGTCATCACAAACATAAATTACATAAAGCATGAGTGTTTTAAGATCAATACATACAGGGCAGAGTCCTTGATTTTTCCACCCTGTTCTTCTACTCTAACTGCTTGGCAAGAAGGCCAATATCTACTTCATTGTGGCCTTCAAGTAGCACACCTGGTGACATGTTGGTGTTGTAACCAGGATTGCTGCCCATAGAGTGTTTAGACATTGGGCCTAGCACAGAAGGGCATTTAATAAATGGTTATTGACTGAATGAATGAATGAATAAAGACCTATAAGTTGGTACATTCTACTTTCTTTCCTATATTTTTGAAGGTAGCCACAATCATCCCATCTTTAAATATCATGGCATTTTTTCTCAGCCCCCTTCATAACTTGCACCAAAGTCCTGGCTCATTTTAAATAGTCCCTGTTGGACCAGCTTCTAAATTTCAATAAAGTCTGTTACTGGGGCTCGGACTAAAGAATAGTGTTGCCTTCTTCCCAGTTTGGAGTGAGCCCCACATGACTTCTGGACATGTTCTTTACTTATCTTAGGTCATCTTTCTTGATGTAGAAACATCCCCAGAATGATAGCTTCAATAGAGCTAGCTCATAGCCACTAAAATGAGTCAAGTTCTGCCATCCTAGTTAGGTTATTGTTGGTAAAACAACAACTCAATAATAACTACAATAAACCCATTGGGTTTTGCTGGCCTCAACAATTCCCTCCCCTATCTGGCACCCCATCCCTTTACTGCAATCTTCCATACATGGAAAGGTCCAAACTAAAATCCTTAAGTTCTCCATAATGGCACTAGGCCCAGCCACTGACCTGTGGTAGAGTCAGCCAGTCGGACACACTGTGTCGGACATCCAACACAGTGATGCCATTTTGGTCCTCTAAGAGATAAAAAGACAACAACCAGTCAAGACTCAAGACCCACCTGACTCCCAGTAGACTGAAGAAGTATCTTGTGATAGGTTTCTTTGCATCCCATTAGACCATAAGTTTCTTAAGACCAGGGACTGTTTTTTTACCTTTCGTTGTATCCCTAGCACTTAGTGCAAGGCCTGGCAGATAGTAGGTGCTAATATATGTTGGTTTAGTACAATAGTTCTTAAGGGATCCAGCAATGAGTATTCTATTCCCCTTCTGTGATGGAGAGTGGGGTAATTCAACTCAATTCTAGTGACATTCATCTTCAAAATTTTCCATGATAGTCATCTGTGAATTTCTATATGTTAATCTCTCCTTTTTAAAAGACATAAATGAGATGATAACCTATTTTGCAATCTAGTAAGGCTCTGTGGAAAACCATAGTCATGAGACAACCATTTTGACATGAGAACAAACTTCATGAAGCTAATAATTTAATTGAACAAACATTTATTCAATGACTACTATGTACAAGGCACTGTGCCAATTGCTGGAAATATAAAGAAAAAATCAAAAGTCATAAGAAATGATGAATAGGAAGCCTTCAGAGAGGGCTGGAAGGATTTATATGAACTGATTCTGAGTGAAATGAGTAGAACCAGGAGAACATTGTACACAGTAACAGCCCCAGTGTGTGATGACTGTTTCTGATATACTTAACTTTTTACAACAACACAAGGACCTAAAACATTCCCAAAGGACTCTTGAGGCAAAATGCCATCCACATCCCGAGAAAGAACTATAGAATCAGAATGCAAAATGAAGGAGACTATTTTCTCTTGTGTTATGTTTTGTTTTGGTTTGGTTTTTATTATGGTTTCTCCCACTCATTTTAAATTTCTATACAACATGACTAATGTGAAAATGTGTTTAATAAGAATGTATGTGTAGAACTCATATAAGATTGCATAACATCTTGAGGAGATAGGGGGAGAAAATTCAAGACTTATGGAAGTGATTGTTGAAAACTGAAAACAAATAAATTAATTTTAAAAAAAGAAAAGAAAAAATTCAGTGTCTACCCTAAAAGAACTTGCATTTTACTGAGGTGATATAACATCAGTCATTAATTCAAATCAATTATTCTGTACTTACTATGTACCAGGCATTTTGTAGATCCTGAAGATATAATCAGTCAGTCAAAAAGCATTTATTAAGTGCTTCCTATACTCCAGGCCCTGTGCTAAGTGTTGGGAACACAAATTCAAACCAAAATAAAGAAAAAAGACAATCCTCGACCCTAAGGAGTTGACATTCCGATGCAGGGGAAACAATACATAAAAAGAAGCTGAAAATGGAGGCGATTGGAGGACAGGCCAGCAGGAAAGGGGATATGATGGATGCAATGGAAGATGAAGAGATCAGAGTTGGCATTCTCAGTGGTTAGCATGGATCCTTCGACCTTTCTGGAGTCTGAGAGAGAAGATGATAGAACTGAGGCCAAAAGATCTATATCCTTCTCTAGGCTATTGCCAATCTTGCTGTTTTGCAATGCTGTAGGCCACAGGAATATCAAGGACCAAGAAGGCCATTACACACTTAATTGCTTTAGGGAAGTTTTCTGAAGCAAGTCTTCTTTCTCAGGAATTTTGGCTTTCTCAAAAATTCCAAACTCTACTTTTTTCTCTGGAGTTGGCTCATAACTATTTTTCCACTTGTCTTTTTTTTTCTTTTCTACATGCACTGACCACTCCAGGTTTTGGTCCCTATACTGCTTCTTCTTCTTGTATTTATCAGGATAAAAATGGAACAGTTGCCACCTTCAAGTAGCTTCAAAAAGTTCATATTCAATCAGGGGAAACAAATGTATATGCATAAGTAAATACATAAAATACAAGGTAATTTAGAGGCAGAAAGACACTAGCATATATATACACAGAAGTAAAAACAATCTAATTTGAGGAGGGAGAGAATATGAACAATTGATAAGATCAGGGAGAGATTTAGAGAGGAGGCATAGGAGCTGAGTCTTGAAAGCAGATGGAAATTCTGACTGATGGGGATGAGCTGCATTCCAGCATGGGAAAATGGCCTACATAAATGCTCAGAGGAATGAGATAAACTGTTTGGTTCAAGGAAGAGCAAGGAATGAGTATACACGGGAAAGAATATAAAATCAGTATGGTAAGGCAGGGCCAGACTGTGGTGGTTACAAGGATAAAGTAGAGCAACCATGTTGGACGAGCATAAAAGGTTTACAGAGTCATAATAGGACCCTAAATTCTCTGTGGCTAGGGGATCCAGATTTTTCACAGACAGAAGAATTTTACCATCATCATCTTCCAGTCCTATTTCACACTAAAGTCCAAATGTACACAGAGAAGGATGGCAAACAGGGTATCTCAGCACTCTGCAAACAGTTTGATTGAAATGGTTAACCACTGACAGAGTAGGACATCAAAGAGATGCTGCCAGAATCCATTATATCTGAACCTTAAGCAACAAAGCCCTTCATTGCGCTGTGACGTCAGGAAATAGTACCAACTAGGTGACATATCGTGCACAGCTACATGAGATAGGTTTTCTATGTGGATGTGGAAAGAGGATTGGACTAAAAGGAAACCCAGCCCTGCTTCTACCAGGACTGTGACATCATGACACTGTCTTAGATCTTGGACCAGTCACCCAAGTCCCCAGAATCCTCAGCCATGAAAGGAGAATATCATTTTCTCTTCTCATTTCACAGAATGGTTCAAAAATGATGTAGCAAATGAGATGATGTATGTTGTCATGTGTAAATCTTAAGGTGCCATGTAAAAGCTAGTTGTCATCATCGCTGTCATCACCATCACTATTATTTCTTATATTACTATATAATATATTA
>JAQQSK010017316.1:0-10156 GCA_028658325.1 Potorous gilbertii | reverse complement strand
AAGTAACCTTCTATGGTCTTATTTTTTTCCCTTTTCTGGGCATTTTCCCAGCCAGTTACTTGACTTCTGAGATTACTCTCCACCCTTGCCTAGATCCCCCCAGCTAGTGTTTGGGGTCTGAGATTCAAATGCTGCTCCCCAGCCTCAGGACTTTCAGTGGCAGGCAGGGCTGCTATTCAATGTGAGCTTAAGTTCTGGTGCTCAGGTGGGGGCAGGGCCGCCTCCCAGGCTCAGTTCCCTCAGGGGGTTTATGCAGAGACCTTCAGTAATGGACTCCAGCTCCTGCCTTCCCCCGGGAACCTCTGGCCGCCCACTGCCTTTGCTGTTGCCTCCCGAGGGGGCCTGAGTTATGGAGACACCCCTCTCCCCTCTCAGCCAGCCTGGAAGTCTCTCTCACTGACCTGTGCACCTGTGGGTGGAGGGACCTTCACAGCCACCAGAGATTCCATCCCTGAAGCCTGCTCTGATCTGCTCCTCTCAATTCCACATGGCCAGGGAAGGGCTGGGCTCTGCTCCTGTCCAGTGCGTGACAGACCTTTGGGATCGGTTTTTCAGGGCTCTCTGGAATGGAAATCTCCTTCACTCCATTGCTGTGTGGCTTCCACTGCTCCAGAATTTGTTGGGAGTTCTTTTTACAGGAAATCCATGGACTGTGGGTTTGTTCGGAGCTAGCATATGTGAATCTTTCTACTCTGCCATCCTTACTTTCTTAAGAGTTAGATCTTTTAGCTTCCTCTGCTATCTCTCAAGTACCTTTTTAGTGAGTTAAATCACAACCTCCTGGCTTTCAGTGACTCACCTTTGAGTTAATAGGTACAGCCCTTCCAAATTTCCCCCATGAAAATGTAAATTCCTTTAAAAGCATACCTTATCTCCAGTTATGATTTCCCATATTTTGTTTTACCTTTTTTAGTCATAGAACAGCTATGTGAAGATGAACTGTGACTATAATGCCTTATATCTCAAAAATCTTCAGTTAACTCCAACATCTCTTCTTATGTCCTTGAACTGTGATTTTTCAGATGCATATTTTTCTAATTTTTAATAAATAGCAGTTCTTCCTATGCCAATCATATCATCAAACTATTCACTAAGATGAAACTTCATCTTGCATATATTGTGAGGTGATCTGAGTTTTTATATTTATACCATAGTTAATTCTGCTGTGGTCCCATCTGAAAACTATGTTTCTTCCTAAATGTCTTTGAGCACTTTTTATTAAATGAAAGCTATTGTTTTTTACTTCTGTTAGGAATCAAAATGCTTATCTATGAGAATGGCAGTATTTTATATCTTTTATCAGCTTATTTGAAACTTTTTCTTTATACAATTGTACTTTTTATACTCTTTTAGTGCTCAAGTTGTGTGTGTATGTGGGTGTGAGTGTCTGTGTGTGTGCATGCTTGTAGGTGTCTAAATAGGTACTAGAGCAACAAGTATCCTATACTTTTGTAGCTTCTGTTAAAAAAAAAGCCAATATCTTACTTTTATTCATACGCTCATTGTTATTTATATGGAAGAAATAGGCTAGAGTCAGAGTTACTACCAACATAATCCCACTTTAGTAGCTCAGAAGATTCTGACATTTTTGGATTTAGCACAAATTGCAAAGAGGGCTAGTTGGAGCCAATCCATATACTTCTTCAATAGACAAAACTTAATATTTACTGTCATATACCTCAATATTCAAGTTGTCTGCTGCTGTGCATCTGGAAGACATGTTTTATTAGAAGAGTAATTCAATTCAAATCAACCTGACTATGTGAGAATTATTAACAAATAGTGTAAAATGATTATATTTTATTTTGGAGGTCATGCAAGACTTTTGGGGGGAGGGGCTGAGGAAGACTTCTTACTAATTACTTACAAGATTTTTGTTAAAGACTCACTACAGAGGGCTTAGGTTTTGGAAGTAGCTTTGTGTGCCAGGTGAGATTCTGAGAAGTTCACAACCCACATGATGGTACTTTTCTCTGTGAGTCTATACACCAAGACCAGAAGGGAATAGGCCTGGTAGAAACAGTGTGACCACATCACCAGAGAACATCTGTGGCCTTGGAAGGCCATGAAGTATCCTTGCACATTTGTGACCACTTGTGTTGTAGACCCCTAGCATACCTTGAATTCATGGGGTAGCTCTCTGAGGGGCTCCAGAAGCTACCACTGTAATTGGAGATACTCTGCCAGAAGTTGGAGTAGCTTCAATAATAGAGAAAATATTGGGGAGGAAGAGATTTAACTTGATCCTTGATAGTCTCCTACAATTCCACCTCTCCCAGTTGCCTTGCCTGAACCTACATGGTAAGAAGCAAAATAGTTGGTAGAGAAAGAAGGGAATATCCCAGCCCTGATGCCCTGTGGAGATACTACTCTGAAGTCAGATGCCTTGGATAAAACCTACCTGAATTCATTGCTCAGTGATTAACAAATGTCCAACCCATCGTACTACCCCTGTTCAGTGATATGAACATCTGGGTGTCAGTGTCCAAATACTGTTCACCATCCCCATTGCATGTTTTCCTATTTTCATCCACCCTTCAACACCCCACTCTAAAGGTACCTATCCTTTTCAATGTGCATTTTGGAATGTCTGCTTCATAAATAACACACCTCCTTTTTCCTTTGTCATGCCTTCCACCTTCTTGCACTCTCCTAGATGGATTCCTTCCCAATCATAAAGCCTCCCTGGCCTCCCTTTCCAGAATTGATTACACTGGTTCACCTTTACCCTTTCTTGACTACTCATGGTGGGGGAGTTGAAATATCATCTTGCTACTTTGAAGCTTTTCCTCTACCCCTATCACTTCATCACTTCTCTTTTGAGGTTCATTCAATCCATATTTACTCACCCAGTCAATATTTTAGTAACTATTATCTACCAACCTCCTTTCATTGACAAGTCTGTTTCACAGGCTTTCTCTTTTCCCTAATTTCTGCCCTTATACCAGGGGATTTCAAAATATATATTGATTCTCCCTCAAACATTCTAACCTAGTTCCACAATGTACTCACTTCCCAGGACCTCCTCTTCTACCCTACCTCAGCTACAAATAGATGGTCCCTTCATATTGCACTATGTACAAATGTTCCACTTCCATGTTTATGAACAGTCTTCTTCTTATTAATGGTATCCCCAGAGCTTAGCATAGTGTCTAACACATAGTAAGTGCTTAATAAAATTTTAATAGATTGGATAACTCTAAAAAAAAGTCAATATAATTCATCCTGTTAGTGATTATAATTAGTATATAATGCAGTCAAATTCAGTCTTCATGTGAAAAACTGAGCTGTTACGTATAGCAGGGACCCAAAAATACTTAACACTTTTCACCTCTTCTTTTTTATAAGGAAATTACAGGAAAAATAGTTTCTCCAGTCAATTGTAGGTGTTGGTTTAGAGTGTTAAGTTGCTCTAAACTTAATCCTGGCCAAGTCTCTTAGCTCAGGCATATTTGTGAAGGTTTGACTCGTAGGGTTATGAACTGAGTTGGAGGAGGAACACCTTGGTCCCTATTGGAATGTCTGATTATGTCTGATAGTCCCTTGTTCAGTCTCTGGCTCAGTGTATACTCAAGGGATTCATTCTGAATTTTGGCAGAGACCATCTGAAAGAACAAAGGCTTTTCTTTGACTTGGCAGTCATGAACCAAACCACAATGAAAGATTATTAAACTAATGTGAAAAGTACATTACACGAGTGTACCCAGTATTTCTGAGATTATGTGATGATGGAGAAATACAGTAAGCCAGAGATATCACTTCTATTTACTCTAGGCTGCACAGATGAGTGAGAAAGGAGCATAGTCTTGCACAGGCTGCACCAACACAACCCTGGCCCCAGCAAACCAGAAGCAGACCTTGGGAGTGACTGAATCAGCAGTGATAGTGGCAGTGGCAGCAGCAGCAGTGACTGCTTCTGGAGGTCTCAGCTCACAGACAGAAAGTGGATCGAACAACTGGTCAGAAGGGGATTACAGCAGGTTCTTTGCTACTACTGGGCAGGACTCTGATGCTTTGACCATACTTGGAATTGGATGCCAGTTCTGGGGTGAAGGAAAGCAGTAGCATAGCAGAGCTTTTGAAAGCAGTGGAAGTCTCACAGTTACAAGGCAGAAAGGAGTGCTTGTGGTTGCTCACAGACCAGAGTCTTGGCCAGGAGAAGAGTAAACACCACTCCTTTGAGCATACCACCTTGGAAAAACTGAGAACTTAGAGATCAGTAGAAGCATCTCTGAAATCAGCTTAGCCAAACCCCTGAAGCCTGGGACAGTATGCCCTCCATATTGGAAGCAGAGCCCTACCTTAACAAAGGGTTAGAAAGTCAAGCAGTAGACTGGGAAAATGAACAAACAATGGAAAAAAACCCTCTTACTATAGAAACTTGCTTTTGTGACAAGGATGATTAAAACACACACTCAGAAGACAGCAAAGTCAAAGCTCCTATATCCAAAGCCTCCAAGAAATATAGAATTGGTCTCAGGCCATGGAGGAGCTCAAAAAGGATTTTGAAGATCAAGTGACAGAAATAGAAGAAAAGTTGGGAAGAGAAATGGGAATGATGCAAGATAATCATGAAAAACAAGTCAACAGCTTGCTAAAGACAACCCCCCTCCCAAATATGGAAGAAAATAACACCTTAAAAATAGACTAGATCAAATGGCAAAAGAGGTCCAAAAAACCAACAAAGAGAAGGATGCCTTAAAAAGCAGAATTGTCCAAAATGAAAAGGCGGTCCAGAAGATCACTGAAGAAAATAATTCCTTAAAAATTAGAATGGAGTAAATGGAAACTAATGACTTTATGAGAAATCAAGAAATCATAAAACAAAACCAAAAGAATCAAAAGAGAAGACATTGTGAAATATCTCATTGGAAAAACAACTTACCTGGAAAACCGATCCAGGAGGATAAAATTATTGAACTAACTGAAGGCCATGATCAAAATAGGAGCCTAGACATCATATTTCAAGAATTTGTCAAATAAGACTCCCCTGATATTCTAAACCAGAGTGTAAAATAGAAGTTTAAAGAATGCACCAATTGCCTCCTGAAAGAGATCCCAAAAGAAAGTTTCCAGGAATATTATAGCCAAATTCCAGAATTCTCAGGTCAAAAGAGAAAATATTGCAAGGAGTCAGAAAGAAACAATTCAAATATCATAGAGCCACACTTAGGATAACACAAGATTTAGCGGCTTCTACATTGAGGGATTGGAGGGCTTAGAATATGATATTCCATAGATCAGAGGAGCTAGGATTCCAACCAAGAATCACCTACCCAGAAAAATTGAGTATAATCCATGAGGGGAAGAAAATGAATATTTAATGAAATAGAAGAATTTCATGCCTTCTTGAGAAAAGACCAGAGCTAAATAGAAATTTTGACTTTTGAATACAAGACTCAAGAGAAGCATGAAAAGGTATATAGGAAAGAGAAATAATAAGGGATTTATTAAACTTGAAATGTTTACATTCCTAAATCAAAGATGATATTTTTAACTCATAAGACCTTTCTCATTATTAGAGTAGTCAGGAGTATATGTGTGTGTGTGTGTGTGTGTGTGTGTGTGTGTGTGTGTGTGTGTGTATGTGTGTATAGATGGCACAGGTGTGAGTTGAATTTGAAGTGATATCTAAAAAATGAAATTAAGAGATGAGGGGAATATTCTGGGAAAAAGAGAAAGAGAGAGGTAGAATAGTAGAATGGGGTAAATTATCTCACATAAAAGAGACAAGAAAAAGTTTTTACAGTGTAGGAGAAGAGGAGGGAGGTGAGAGAGAGTGAGTAAACATTACTATCATCAGAATTGGCTCAAAGAGGGAATAACATACAACTCAATTGGGTATGTCTTACTCTACAGAAAAGTAGAGAAAGGGATGAGAAGAGGAGGTAATAGAAAAGAGGGAAGTTTGGGGGAGGGTGTAGTCAGAAGCAAAACACTTTTGAAGAGGAACAGGATGAAAAGAGAGAGACACTAGAATAAAAGGTGGAGGAATAGGATGGAAGGAAATAGTTGTTTTTTCACAACATGACTGTCATGGAAGTGTTTTGCATGACTACACATGTACAACCTATATTGAATTGCTTGCTTTCTCAATGAGGGTGGGTGAGGAGGGAGGAAGGGAGAGAATTTGGAACTCAAAGTTTTAAAAATGAATGTTAACATTGTTTTTATATGTAACTGAGGGAAAATAAAATACTAAATAAAAATTTTAAAAACAGTCCTTAAGAGATATTAGTAGTGAGGTAATTCAATGGATAGAGCACTTGACCTGGAGTTAGAAAGATTTGAATTTAAACCTTAGTCTCACACATTTACTTAGCTATGTGACCTTGGGCAAGTCATTTAACCTCTGCCTTAATCCACTGGAGAAGAAATGGCAAACTACTCCAGTATCATTTGCCAAGAAAATCCCATGGATGGTATTAGCATGCTATGCCCCATGGAGTCACGAAGAGTTGGACACAAATGAATGACTGAATAGCAACAAGAAGAGATACTAGAAAAAGAAATGTCACTTGGCACAAATATAAAACTGGATTCTTTGAATATATATCTCTTCTTTATTTAATTTCCAAGTTTTTCAACACTCTTTTGCTCTTATCAGTTTCTAGCTTGCACAGTATGTGCTGTCAAATTACTCACACAAAGTTAGTAGCCGTCTTGAGACACCTCTGTCATATTTCCTTAATATTCCCATTGAGGTTTGTATAGTGTTTTGCACATAAATGAACATTTAATAAATCCTTGATAGAACAAATAGGCTTTTTAAAAAAAACCTGCTGTTTCAAGAATCTGTCTTCCTTTTCAAATGGTTAGCTCAGTATTCAGGTTATTTAAGTTATTTTACTAGTGAGTTATAGATGTCAGTACAGCTAGACTTGGGACATATACATATACATACATACATATAAATATATATAAATATATGTAGATAGTCATCTTAGCATCCTAGTCTACAAAGCAAGGGGATGAATGCTTCCCCACATATCCCTGTGACTTACTGCCAAATGAAAGTAAATCAGAGCAGAAAGAAGTATTTTTCCCCCAAGGAAAGCAGTGTGACCTCCCTCTCTCTCTCTCTCTCTCTCTCTCCCACTCAAGTTTTGATTGTACAGTAATGCCTTCCCACGCCATATGGAATGTAATTAACTGACTTTTTATTGCTGTGGAAGAAGCTAGCATAATATGTATTGATGAGCAAAATGGATTTCTGTGGACAGAAATGGCTTTTTAAATGTTTCTTACATGTAAGCATACTCAGACATACAAAATCCATTTTAAAACTTCAAACTACATCTTTTATATGACTCCTAAGCAATATTTTCATCACTATTATTAAATTATACTCTATAAAGTTTCTTAAGTAGGTCAAGACAATCAATATTTCATGGATATGTGATAATACTGCAGTTTTAAAATGTGTTATAATTAATAATATCATAGAAAACAAGTACCATCTGACCCTAAAGAAGTCTGATTTAGCTTTCTAAATTCTAATACTGCATGTAGTTTAAATATTCTAAGTTTACAAGGCAAATCAGGAGAATATTTGATAGCCGAATATATTCACAATAGATTTATATGTTGTCATATATTTTGATTTTCTCTTATTTTAAATAAAGAATAAAAAAAGAAATATACTTTTTACAATGATTTTAACTTATTGATTTTGAAGGCAAAGATATTATAGACAGTCATCATAAACAATGTGCCTGCTACATTCATAAATTATCTATCTATCAAAAATGTAGGTCTTGTTTATCAATTTAAGCTCAGGTCTGTTTTGACCTGTTTGTCAGGTTTCACAGAAAATTCTGTTAATAGCTAATCTAAAGGTGTTCTTCAGGTGTCTATAAGAAATGTATTCAATCCATGAATCTGTGTCATTGGGCGTACCAAAGTGTGGATTAATGGAAACAAGGCTTGATTTGATGTCATGTAACCTGGGTTTGGGTCCTCCTTTTGCTATTTAATATCAGTGTGATCTTAGACATGTCATAATCTTTCTGAGTCTCATTTTCCTAATCTGTAGAATGGAAGGTCTTAAAAGTGGGTGCCTTGAAAAAGTGGCATGGCATGATTCTCAGACTGTGATTGACTGATTGGGATATATGAGGGAGAAGGTGGGTAATATTCTCTCCCCACACTAGCAACAGATAATATGTTGTCTCTTACATAATTCACTATTCCTTCCCCTCACGTACACCTATTATTTCTAGCATCTCTTCCTCTCTTTTACTAGTTGTTCAAGCTGCCACCCTCCTCCCTTTTCTACCCAATGTTTGCCTCTAAGGGTTGTTTATAACAATATCATTGAACCATCGCTGCAGTTGTGCTGGCAAAATCTATCACATTCCCCAGGATAGCCTCACCTAGTCCCTCAGATCAGTGGCTGATCTGGGTTTCTGATGTGGAGAAGGGGTAGGTGTTGCTCTTAAGGTAATGGCCAGTAAGTAAATACCATGCATCAATTCCTTTAAGTTGTCAGTGGGACAGAGTGGGACCTACAGAGAGAGCAATCATAAATGAGTTACAGTCTATATGTTAATACAATATTCTCTTCCCACAACACTTTCCTATCTTCTTCTGAACTTTGCTATTTCTCTCGAAGACACCACCATCTTTCCAGGTATCAAGATTTGAAACCTTGGTATCAACCTCTATTCCTTACTATTATTTATGTCCCATAGCCAATCATTTGCTAAATATTACCATACCTGTATTCACAACTTCTCTCTTCTCTGTCCCCTTCTTCTTACTCAGACATCAAGCGCTTCAGTTCAATCTCTCATCAAATCTCACATTGACTTCCTAATTGTTCTGTCTGACTGAAGACTCTCCCCTACCAAATTCACCCTTCACACAACTTCCAAAGGGATTTTTTCTAATGTGCAGTTCTCATGTTATTCTCCTACTTTATCAGCTTTGGTGGCTCATTACTGAATGTAGGATAAAAGATCATTTCATCTTTATATCATCTCTGTAAAGATTTCTATTTTGTGGATATTTCATGATATACAAATTTACTGGCACAATTTAACAGTATATAGTTTACAAATAAGATTCATGTATTGGAGATATATTCTCTTTTTTTTCCTGTTAGCATTACATAACTACTGGTCTAGATGACTTCTATGTTGTTTTATTTCTAGCTCTAAGTCCAAGTTGAACTTTCCCTGGGTACCCTCATTTCTTCTTCTCTCCTCCAGTTTTTCAGCTTACTTCTATACATTTTCTTTTACTTACTTCTTACTTCTGTACATTTCTTTTTTAGAATGTAAACTGAAAGGCAGAAACTATCATTTTTTTATAAATTAATATATTTATTTTTAGTTTGCGACATTCATTACTATAAGTTTTAAAGATACCATGGTAGGTATCCTCTCTTTAAACAAGTTTCTGCAGGGACATGGTGAATTTTATATATACCATGCCTTCATTTTATTTTAAATGCTCATTGGTACAAAGGAGGCAGTTGAGTATGGTGGAAATTGTCTTAGATTTAAAGCCATACTGATCTTGGTTTGAATTCCAGCTCCTATACCTGCTATCCAGGTAACTTTGTGTAAGTCATTTATCTGTGGGGGCCTTTATTTCTCATCTATAAAATACTATAGTTGGTTTAGCTCTGCATCCTGCAAATTGTGACTACAAAAGAATGAGTTTGATTTTATAGAAAGGGGTCATATATCACTCTCATTACTTTATAGCATAGGTAGTATATTCTATAAGATTAGGAACTGGACCTATGATTTTATTGATAGAAAGAACTCAAAGGTGAGAAGATTCCCTTGATTAATACAGTTTAGAACTTTTTTGGCAGACTTAGAAAATTGCCTAAAACACTGAGATGTGAAATGACTTAACTTGTCCAAGATCACACAGCAGAGCCTGTTTCCAATAGAATTTATACTATGGTCTATACAATATATTCTGGTTAACTTACTTCTTTTTTTTTTTGACTTTTTACTTTATTTTTCAAATACATACATTGTATATAGTTGGTTCTCTATAAATAGTAAAATTATAATGATTTAATTGTTGCAAAATCCCCTGTTGCAACTTCAAAATTCCTTGGATTGTCTCTTTTTCTTTTTTTTTTTGATTTTTAAATAAATTTATTTAACTTTTTACATTCATTTTCACAAGATTT
>JAQQSK010017315.1:0-10156 GCA_028658325.1 Potorous gilbertii | reverse complement strand
GAAGGAGTAGGAATTCTGTGTCCTGGCTGGTACCTTCATGTTGTCAGGTGGGGATGAGGGAGGTACTTCTTAAGGTAAAGATGTGAGGAAGCTGGACAAGGGAAGAATCAATGAATTTTTCTCCAAACAGGGTAATGATTCAGCAAATCTGAACAATCTTAATGAATTAGCTTCTCAGATCAAGGTAAGCTCAGATTTCCAAGCTCACTTCTTTCCCCTTCTGTCTTGTCACATCCTACCCTGTTTTTCCGAGGCTCTGGACTTACTCTCCCAAGCTATCTATACACCAGCTGGTCAGGATCCGAAAATGAGGGTACTGATCCCCTTCAGGAGTCTAGGAGCACCTCTGAGCTTTCTAATGCCACTGAATGGATCCCCTGTTCCTGTGTTCTCACCAGTTATGGGTAATGTCTTCGTTATATCATTGATTAGCACCCCAGTATCACTGAACCAATTAAAACTAATTAGTTTCTTTAAAAGGATATTTACTGAGAAGACATAACAAGAATGGAAGGACCAGCCTATCTGCTTACACTAGGGGACATACTCTCCCCTAAATATGCAATCTGTTGGTGGGAGACAGGGAGGAAGACTCAGCTCAGACTTCAAGGAGCTGCTACAACTATCCACCCACCTCCTTTACTTCTGAAGGTGGCAGAGTTAATGGATGAGTTGCCCCCTTGTCAAGCAGGTCCATTCCATGCCAGGCTGAATTCTACTCTTCAGCACAGTTATGGCATCTCACCTGGCCCTTCCATTATAATCTCATGCCTTTCCTGGATGTAGTTTTCCCAGCCTCTTCCCTATGAGCTGAGGGCAGGCAGAGCTTGCTGTGTACACCAGGAATAGCCCTTGCAGGGCCAGAACCCCTGTTACACTGTCCCCAGTTTCATCCAGGGACTATTCAGGCTTCCTCACTGACATTAAGGGCTACTGAGATTTAGGACTTCTGGATTCTGTTCAATGACCTTCCTCTCTCCCTTCATTCCATTCTGCTTCCTCATGCACCCTGGGCGTTTGCTGTCTTTCCAACATGGGTGGGATGGGACTGACTGAGCCTGCCTGCCCCTTACCTGCTGTTCTCCACCTCTTGTGCAGGAGGACATCAATAACCATTTGATGGATACTGTTGATGCTGATTATCAGAAACAAAATAAGGTGGGTCCCAATCTCTCTAGTACTTGTGTCTGTCTTCTCTCCTTGCCCCAGCATCATGGCCATGCCCCTTTCCTACTCTAGCCTTTTACCCACCAAAGCCTCTTGTTATTCACTCTCCGTTTGTCACTTGTCCTGGACTCTACTGTCCTCTTGCCCTCTGATCTCTGTTACCTATCCCCAGTCAGGTGTATATGATGAAAATTGCCTGTCTGACAGAGGACTTGGGGGAAGGGTCAAGGAAAAGGAGGGTAAAGAAGAAAACTATGACCTGAGGATAGGAGAGGAGGCTGGCCATGGGAGGGACAATGTTCTTTTTCTATGTAATTCAGCCCTGAGACCATTAACCTGAGTTTTCTATGCTTCCCCTCGGGAGGACCATGCTGGGAATCCCATCTCTGAGAAGCTGAAGTTGAGGCAGACAATGAAGCATTTCAACAGTTCTTCTGATGAGCCAATAACTGGAGATACGATTCTGGAAAAGGCCTTGTCTATCTGGGAGTCAATGCTGGAAAGGATTAAGTGTTGGTGGAAAACATTGCTTGACCTTTTGAAGGTGATGGTTGCTTTCCTGGGGAAGACTGCAAATTTTATAATAGAGGCAGTACGTAAAGTATGGAACTGGTTGGTGAACCTATTTTAATTTCCCCCCATAGGAGGAAAAACTGCATGTCACAAGCACCTTGTCAGGCTCCCAGATTTTGAGTAATTTTAATTTTTTTCAAATTACACACTTCACCAAAAACAGAGGGGAGAGGAGGATTTCCATGTACACAGCAGAATACTAAAAGAAGCTTCCAACTGTAAAGCTAAATTTCTATTTCATACCATTTACTGTTTTTTAAAACTGTATATCCATTACATTGAGATCTCTCCTGACTATATGTACTTCCTTCTGATTTCTGTGCATTAAAAAAAAAAAGTTTCAGTGGTCTTCTTTTTCTGATGTTTTCCTCTAAACGTCTAAGTTACTATAAGCCTTATGTCCAGATTCGTTATCCTGAAGGACTGCCCAAAATCCAAGCTATGTGGCCACATTGGCAATGCTAGTTCTATCCTCAGACTAGCAGACTCTCAGGGTTCACTGTTAACACAAGCCACAGCAAGGAGGAAGTTGTGATTTTGTACGGTTTTATTTGTTTTTTTAAAGCAAAGTAGATGGTAAATTTCCAAAGGAAATTCAAACTGTCTAACTAACTAAAATGACAAGTTCAGTCTGAAATAACTGAGGGAACAGTTTTGGAGATATTAGAAAATTAGCCAGATAAAGAATCAAAGGGAGAGGATTCTGGGAAGATGGGGGTGGGGGGGAAGGGTAAGTTAGAAAACTTTCAGCTCTCCAAATTGCTTCCACAGGAAAAAAAACACAGAACACTGCCTCTGAGGGAACGTAAATAGCGGAAATAGACAACAATCAGGGTGAAGCCACAGTGCTCTACGGACAATCAAAGACCCCAGGAAAGACCTGGAGCTGAGGTTCCACTAGAGCCAAGTGCAAACACCTCCAGGCCAACTCTGTGCAATTAACAAACACCTAGCCCTGGGGGGGTAGAGAGGCAGCCTCCACCTGTGTATGGGGTCTGATGGCTGAGTAGGAGAAGACTGAAGGACCTTCCACTGTGGAGGGACGCCAAGCACAGCTGTACTGACCAGATGTGCCCGGGGTTAGGCTGCTACTGTGGGGGAGAAGGAATCAGCACACACCTGGTTAGTGTATGAGCAGAGGGCCAGGGACCATGCTGGCTGTGAGAGCTTGCTGGAAAGCAGAGTCCCTGGTTTCAGTTCCAGGGAAGAGAGGACAGTTGTAGTTTGCAGGCATGGGGAGGGACCCAACCACAGGGAGTAAAATCATCTGTGGGTGTGGAGAGCAGGAGAGAGTCCAGTGACAGACCTCAGAAAATAACAGTAAGAAGCACCTGAGGCTTGGGGCATTATTCCCCATACCTAAGGACCAGAACTTTTATCACATCAAAAGCTGCTAAAAACAAATTAAGACCAAAAAAAAAAAAATAAAAAGGAATAAGGAAAGGAGAGAGAACCCAGCTATAGAGAGCTACTGTAGGGATAGAGAAGATCTAGGTTCATATTCAGAAAATATAAAAAATTCACTCCTTTTTCAGTGAGAAACATGAAATGGTCCTAAGCATAAAAAGATTTCTTGGATGAACTTAAAAAAGACTTTAAAAATCAAATAAGAGAGATAGAAAAAAAATTAGAAAAAAAAAGTTATCCAAGAAAATTATGAGAAGACAACCAACTCGAAATAGAAAAACAAAAACTTAAGAAAAGAATTCTTTGAAAACTTGAACTGGGCAAAAGGAAGCTAATGATATTCTAAGACACAAGGAAATAATAGAACCAAATCAAAAGAATGAAAAAATAGAAGAGAAAGTGAAACATCTCATCAGAAAAACAATTGATTTGTAGAACAGATTGAGGAAAAATAATGTAAGAATAATTGGACTGTTTGAAAATTATGATTAAATAAAGAATCTTGATACATTACAAAAAATTATCAAGGAAAATTGCGCTAAAGCTCTAGAACAAGGCAAAGCAGAAATAGAAAAAATTCACCAATCACCATCTGAAAGAAATCCCAGGTGGAAAACTTACAGGAATATTATGGTCAAGTTTCAAACTTGAGGAGAAAATATTGGAAACAACAAGAAAAAAATATTTAAATATCATGGAGATACAGAAAGGATAACATGAGATCTAGTATCTACTGTGTTGAAGGACCATAGGTCTTGGAATACTATATTTCATAGTGCAAAAGAACTGGGGTTATAACCAAGGGTAGCTTATCCAGAAAAGTTAAGTATAATCCTGAATAGAAAAAAACCAAATGGATAATTAACAAATTCAAAGACTTTCAGATATTTGTGACAAAACCCCCAGAGCTTAAAGGAAAATTTGACATATCCAGGAGAAACATAAAGTAGACATTAAAGACAAATTATAGGGGATACAATTTTTACTTTTTATGTATGAAAATATTATCAGTCCTTTTATGACTATCATTTTTATCTGTGTAGTTTGAAAGAAAGGCTTAGGCAGAGCTGAGTATGATGGGTGATTCTAAAAAACTATAGGGAGAGATAAAAAGGAGTAATTATCTTATAGAAAAGAGGCAAAAAAAAGAAAAATTGATACAGAAAAAGTTATTGAGGGGAGGGTGAACAGTGCTGAAACCTCACTCTCATTGGAAATGGGTTAAAGAGGGAACTCTCCATATATATATGTGTGTGTGTACATATATATATATATACATATATATATATATATGTATATATATATATGTACAAATATGCATATATACATATATACACACATATACATATACACACATATCTAGAAGTATATAGATATCTTCTAAATTCAGAAAGAAACAAGAGGGTAAGGGGAGAGGATAAGGGGGAGATTCTTGGAGGGGGAGGAGGTTAAAAAATAGGAGGGTAAAGTGGCAAGTAGAAGTAAAGCACAGGAATGAGAAGGGATAGAGTAAAGAGAGGGAGAAGGAGAGTGAGGAAAAATAGGAAGGAGGAAAAATATACAAGTAATTATAGCTTAGAATGTGAATGCGATGAATTTATCCATAAAATTGAAACTCTTAGCAGACTAAAGATTTTAATTCAACAATATGTTGCTTTCAGAAAATGTTATAAAAAAGAGAGATACACACAAACAAAATAAAAGTCAGGAGTAGAAGTTATTAGGTGAAAAAAGCAGAGGGAGTAATCATGACCTCAGACAAAGTTAAAGCTAAAATAGATTTAATCAAAAGAGAAAACTAGGAAAACTATACTTATGTGTCAGCCATATTATTCAACATTGTCTTAGACGATTTAAAATAACTAGACAGTAAAAAAATACCTGAGAGTATGCCTGGCAAAACAGACACAGGAACTATATGAATATAAACATAAAATACTTTATATACAAATAAAACTAGATCTAAACAATTTAAGAAATATTTATTGTTCATGGGTATGTAAAGTCAATATAATTTTTTAAATGACAATTTTACCCAACCGATCTATTTATATAATGCTATCCCAATTAAATTTCTAAAAAATGATCTCACTGAGTTAGAAAAAATAATAACAAAGTTCATTTGGAAGAACAAAAGGACAGGGACTTCAAAGAAACCATGGGGAAAAGATGTGAAGGAAGCAGATTCAGTAGTATCAGGCCTTAAACCATATTATAAAATGAGAACATTGTTGAAGTGCAAAATGGATCATTTGGATTATTTTAAATTAAGATTTTCTTGTATAAATAAAACCTATGTAACCAAGAATAGAAGGAATGTAGAAAATTGGGAAAAAACTTCCATAGATTATCTTTCATATAGAATGTGATTGGGTTGGAACATTGCTCTGGTGTAGGAAATAAGGAACCAGTTGATTTGGAAAAACTTGGACGTATGAGGAAGATGCTACCCACCTTCAGGGAAACAGATGACAAGTGGAAATAAATGTAGTACTGTTTTATATGAGGTATACGTGTGTGTGTCTGTATATGTTTGTAGATATGTATGTATACACACATACATCTATATATCCACTCTGATTGTAGCCTTCTTTGGGGGGAAAGGAAGGAGGGGAAAAGAAGTAAAAAGTTCACAGCAGAGAACTTAAAATAATCTACATCAAAGAAAAGTTAGACAGCTTTGAAAACAATGGGTAATGTATATTATATAGGCTTTTTCTGAAGTAGAAATTTATTGCTTTCAATGGAATCTTTTCTTATGTTGCGCTGTGTACGTGGGAATAGGTTTTTTCTTTTCTTATTTTGTATTTAAGTTGAAAATAAAATTTTAAAAATGAAAAAAGAATCAAAGGGTCATACAGAAAAAAATTTGCACTAAAGATGGAGTAGGTACAATATATAGGAACTGGACATTTGGCTTCCCATTCAGGTAGCTTTCTTAGGCTGAAGTCAGAAGTTAAAATTTGCATATAATTTTGTGTCCAACTCTTTGTGATCCCATTTGGGTTTTTCCTGCCAAAAATATTGGAGTGGTTTTCCATTTCTCCAGCTCATTTTACAGATGAGGAAGCTGAGGTAAACAGGGTTAAGTGACTTGGCAAGGGTCACACAGCTACTAAGTGTCTGTGGCCAGATCTGAACTCAGGAAACTTAAGGCCCTTGCACTATCGACTGTGCCATCTAGTTGCACAAGCATAGAATTTTACAGGCACTTTAATACTATGGCCACAGGAATGAGGAATGACATGAGTAGTGGCTATCTGGCTTGACAAGGATGTTCAGAGGTTTTCATGGTGATGAGTGGTGCCACAGGGGAACAGTCACTCTAATATCTAATCTGTACAATTATACTGATGCAACTTTATGGTTGATCTTCCCTTCTGTCTGCCCAAGACCTCCATGTCCTTCAGTGGTCACCTTCTCCAAGAGGCTTCCCTTGACTTGCCTGAACTCACAACAATCATTCCTTTGAATTTCTCCAGCCTTTATGTATGCACTGTGTGTGTTCTACATCCTCTGAGCTGGTTGTGGCATTGCTTTTGAATTTTCCTTGGTGTTTAGGTATCTTCACTAGATTGTATATTGCTTAAAGGCAAGAAGGTAAAGCACCAATATAAGGTTGGGCACATAGAAGTTGCATTTATTTAAAATCTTGTTCAATTCTGTTAAGAAATAAAAAAAAGACATACTCCTATCAGACTAACTCTGTTTATTCAGACCACAGTTGCAGAATTGTGTTCATTTACAGGCACCACAATATAGTGTAGGACAGGGTTTCTCCTCTCGTCAAGGGTCCCTGCTCTCTATTGGCACATGTGTCTGCCAAGAGGCTAGGCTGGTATAGTTGCTCAGAGTAAAGTCTCTGAGAAAAAGACCCCTTGCCCAAACTGCCCAGACGCCAAGTCCCTGTCAGCTTGTCTGCACATATGGGAAAAGACTGACCTGAATTACCTGCCTACTCTTCTCTTTAGTGTCTGAGAAAACTCAGACTCTGTATCATCTTCTTAAGGTAATAAGAGAATGTATGGAGGGGGAAGGCACAGGTACAGATTAAGCCTTTCCTAGGTACCCCTATCATGCTCAGCACTTTATAAATACCATCTCTTTGGCTCTTCATGCCTGGGAGGTCACGTGCTATTATTCTTCTAATTTTTCAGCTGAAGAAACTGAGAAAAACAGTGGTTAAGTGACTTTCTGAGGGTCACAGAGCTAGTGTCTAAGGCCAGAAGCGAACTCAGGCTGTTGTGAGGGGAAGATCAGTGCTTTCCCCAATGTGCTGCTGTGATGCCTTAGAATAAGTTAAAGGCTCCCTCTTACACACCATTCATGGCTTATAAGGATCAGTCAAAGGAACTGTAGATATTAAGTCAAGAGAGAAGACTCAAACAGGACACAACATGTCTTCTAACATTTGAAGGGCTGTCATGTGGAAAAGGGATTAATTAATCAATCAATCAATGTTTATTAAGTTTCTATTAATGCCAGGCACTGTGTGCTAAGTGCTAAGAATACAAAAAGGGGCAAAAGATAATTTCTGCTCTCAAGGAGCTCACAGTCTAATGGGAGAGACAAGAAACAAACAAACATATACAAACAAGCTGTTTACAGGATAAATAGGAAATAATGAATGAACAGAGAGAAGGTACTAGAATGAAGAGAGCGTTGGCAAGCCCTTTACAAAAAGTAAGATTTTAGTTGGGGCCTTAAGGGAAGTCAAGGAAACCAGGAGGTGGAGATGGGGGGAGAGCATTCCAAGTGTGGTAGAGAACATCTGGAGCCAAGAGATGGAATGAATGTCTCCTTCACGGAATGACCTACGTCCTCTGATCATGAATATGCAGCAAGTAAAGTGTTAAGAACATTGGAAAGGTAGGAGAGGGGTGAGTTATGAAGGGCTCTGAATGTCTTTGATCCTGGAGGCATCACTGGAGTTTACTGGACAGGTAGATGACATGGTCAGACCAGTAACTTTGGTAGAAAGGTAGATTTGAAATTGGGGCAAGATAGGCTTGGGATATGTTTTGCACACTCCTCTTCCTTTCCAATAACGCTGGAATGTGGGTAGAAAGGGCATACATTATTAAATTCCAACCCAAATTAATGACAAAAAAAAATAAGATTCAGAGGGGTAAAGTGACTTGTTCAGGGTCATAACAGCTAATACGTGGCAGAACAGGGTCTAGAACTTGGGTTCTCTAACCTCCATACCAGCACCCTCTCTATTATACCACATTAATTCCTTATCATACCACACTGACTCATAAACGCAGGTGAGAATTTAAGAGGACAAAGCCTGAGAAACAGCCTGGATGCTTAAAACCATGGAAGATGTAGAGGGCATTCTGTCAGGTAAGGGTTGGTCTCTCCAATTCCTTGCCATCATTGAGAACTTGTAATTTTGTGAAAGCACTTTATGAAGTGTAAAGCTCTACAGAGATAAATTACTTTTATTGCTTCTTGAAAGTTTTAAAAAAAATTAATCAGTAATATCAGACCTTAAACCACAAGGTGAGAGCATGGTTGAAGTGTAAAATGGATGATTTCGATTATTTCAAATTTAAATTTCTTGTGTAAAAAAAAAACAACAAAAACCTATGTAGCCAAGAATAGAAGGAATGCAGACTATTGGGGGAAAACTTTATAGATAATCTCTCAGATAAGATGTGACTGGGTTGGAATATTGCTGTGATGTAGGAAATGATGAGCTGGTTGATTTAGAAAAATATGAATGTGTTGTGATCTGTCTGTGTTCATCCTTTGTTTTTGAATACTGACATCATAGAAATGAAGACATGACTTATACCTGACTTTGTTTTGAGTGAGGGAGGACTGTGCAAAGTCTCTAGCCTCACTTTCTCCTCCTGAGATATTCATCAGGATGACTGGAGATGGCCCAGGATGCAATGGGAGACCTTGGTCCTTTTTGGCTAAGCCATATTCAGGTACTCACGCAGAGTGAGGTGATACCCATTAAGTGAATAGGTGTCTTTAAGAAGTAATCAGGAAATGGTCCTTTTAATGAGCCATAGGAAAAAAAAAATCAAACTGGGAGGGAAGTTAGTACTGATAATCACTCTTAAGAGAGGAGGGTCAAGAAAACAGTCATTAAGTGGAATTTGGAGAGGGACCTATTGGTGTGCAATCTATGGGCTTCAAAGTACCCTACAAGAAAAAAGAAAGAGAGAGAGAGAGAGAGAGAGAGAGAGAGAGAGAGAGAGAGAGAGAGAGAAAGAAATCTAGCCAGTAAACTCCAAGTTCACTGGGCATCCTCTGGCCATCCAAATGTACCTTTCTTTGGAGAGAAGGGAGGGGGGGCAGAAGGGAGATGATGACCTGAATTACCCAGTTATCTGGGTCCCCATTCAGGCAGCTCACTCTACTCACAGGTTTGTGTTCATCCTTTGTTTTTGAGGAAGACCATGACATCAGAAAATGGATGACATGACTTGCACTTGACTTTGTTTTGAGTGAGAGAGGGCTGTGCAGGTCACCAGCCTCACTTCTCCTCCTGGAAAAGGAAGCCATGTCACCCTCTCTATATTTTACTAGGAAAGGATGTATACTCAGACTCTTCAAAAAGATGAGATCTCACCATATGATTTGAAGAAATTGTAAGGCAAACAAACAAATCCCCTTATAGAACTTCACTTCTTGATCAAGGGAAAATCAGAATAAATAACCATGGCACCTCATAGGTGGAGAACACCTTAGAGATCATGTGGGATTATCACAGGATCACTGATTTAGAGGGAGAAGGAGGAATTATCACCTTCCACCATCTTAATTTATAGTTGGAGAAATAGGAACAACAGGGCAAAGGAAACTTACCTAATGTGACAAAGCAAATATATTACAGGGCCTAGGCAAGATCATTTTTCTCCCTCTCCCACTGTCCCCTCCCCTTACTCTCAAGTTTCCCAGGTGGGTAGGGAGACTTTGAATGTTTGCTGCAGAGGAGCTCCAGGATCTACCTGTACCCTACCCCACCCCCAACTGCTGGCCTTGCTTT
>JAQQSK010017314.1:0-10156 GCA_028658325.1 Potorous gilbertii | reverse complement strand
CCTGTCTGACTTGATTTTTAAAATCCTTTTTGAGCTCTTCCATGGTCTGAGCCCATGGGATACCTATCTCAAATGTTTGGGATACAGAGGCTTTGACTCCTATGTCTTTACCTGATGGTAAGCAGATCTCTTCGTCGTCAGAGAGGAATGGCAGAATCATCTTCTCAAGAAAATAACCTTCTATGGCCTTATTTTTTTTCCCTTTTCTGGACATTTTCCCAGCCAGTTACTTGACTTCTGAGAGTCCTCTCCACTCCTGGCCTAGATATGCCCAGCTAGTGCTTGGGGTCTGAGATTCAAATGCTGCTCCCCAGCCTCAGGGCTTTTGGCAGCAGGCCTGGCTGCTATTCAGGATAAGATTAAATCAGGTTCTCAGATGGGGGCAGGGCCACCTCTCAAGCTCAGTTCCCTCAGGGGGTTTATGCAGAGATCTTCTGTAATGGAGCTGCTGCCAACCTCTGGCCTGCTCTGGGAGCCTCTGGCTGCCTGCTGCCTCTGCTGCTGCTGCTGCCTCCCAAGGGGCCCTGAGTCCCAGAGACACCCCACTCCCCTCTCAGCCCATCTCTCTCACTGACCTGTGCATCTGTGGGTGGAGGGACCTTCGCATTCAGTGGAGATTCCTTCCCTGAAGCCTGCTCAGATCTGCTTGCCCCTCTCATTTCCGCGTGGCCAGGGCAGGGAAGGGCTCCGCTCCCATCCGGTGCATGATGGACCTTTGGGATCTGTTTTTCAGGGCTCTCTGGAATGGAAATCTCCTTCGCTGTGTTGCTGTGTGGCTTCCACCATTCCAGAATTTGTTGGGAGTTCTTTTTAGAGGAAATCCATGGGCTGTGAGTTCAGAGCTAGCATATGTGAGTCTTTCTACTCCCCCATCATCAAGAACACTGATCTCAGCAGTATTTCTTGATGATTTTTTGAAAGATATTATCCAGGGTCATTTTTTTCATCATGGCTTTCTGGTAGGCCAATAATTCTTAAATTTTCTCTACTGGATCTATTTTCCAAGTCAATAGTTTGCTAATAATTAAGTAAATGCTTATTTATTTACTTTTAATTTTCAGAATTCATTTACACAAAATTATGAGTTCCAAACTTTCTCCTGGTCTCTCCCCTTCTCCCACCTCAAAAAAACCGTGCATTCTGATTACCCCTTCCCTCAAGCTGTCGTCCCTTTATCCTACCCTTCCTTTCCCTTATCCCCTTCTCTCTTTTCTTGTAGGACAAGATAGGTTTGTATACCACATTACCTGTATTTCTTATTTCCCAATTTTATGCAAAAACGATTCCCAGCATTCTTTCCTAATAACTTTGAATTCCAACTTCTCTCCCTTCCTCCCTCTCCACCCATCTGCACTGAGAAGGCAGGCAATTCCCTATAGGCTGTATATGTGCAGTTTTGCAAAAGATTTCCATAATAGTTATGTTGTGTAAGACTGACTATATTTCCTTTCGTTTCTATCCTGACCCCTATTTATTCTCTTCTCTCTTTTGACCTTGTCCCACCCCAAAAGTGCTTATTTCTGATTATTCTCTTTTCCCATTTGTCCTCTCTTCTATCACCCCTTTCACCCGATTTGTCCCCTTCTCCCCTACCCTTGTATAGTGCAAGATATACTTTCATACCAAATTGAGTGAGCATGTGGTTCCCTCAAGCCAAATGTGAAGAGGGTAAGCTTCCCCCTTTCCCTCTCACATCCTCCCTTTTTCTCTCCATGGAAAAAGCTGTTTCTTGCCTCCTGCATGAATGATAATTTATCCCATTACATTTCTCCCTTTCTCCTCCCAATATATCTCTCTCTCACCACTCAATTTTACTTTATTTTTTTAAGTATCATCCTTCTTATCCAATTCACCCTCTCTTCTCTGTCTGTCTCTGTGTGTGTGTGTGTGTGTGTGTGTGTGTGTTGTGTGTGTGTGTGAATAATCCCTTCAACTACTCAAATATTGAGAAAAATCTCAAGTATTACAAACATTATCTTTCCATGTAGGAATGTAAACAGTTCAACTTTAGAAAGTCCTTTATGTTTTCTCTTTCCTACTACCTTTATATGCTTCTATTTATTCTTGTCTTTGAAAGTCAAATTTTCTATTCAGTTTTGGTCTTTTCTTCAAGAATACTTGAAAGTTCTCTATTGCATTGAATAATTACTATTTTTCCCTGAAGTGTTATCCTCAATTTTGCTGGGTAGTTGATTATTGGTTTTGATCTCAGTTCCCTTATCTTCTGGAAGATCTAAGCCCTTTGATCCCTTAATGTACAAGTTGCCATATTCCATGTTATCCTGATTGTATTCCACAATACTCAAACTGTTCCTTTCTGGCTGCTTTCAATATTTCCTCCTTGACCTAGGAACTCTGGAATTTGTCTACAATATTCCTAGGAGTTTATCTTTTCATACATCTTTCAATAGGTGATCTGTGGGTTCTTTCAATATTTATCTTGCTCCATGATTCTAGAGTATCAGGGCAGTTTTCTTTAATAATTTCATGAAAGATGTTGTCTATGCTCCTTTTTTGATCATGGCTTTCAGGTACTCCTATAATTTTTAAATTTTCTCTCCTGAATTTATTTTCCATGTCAGTTGTTTTTTCAATGAGATATTTCACATTATCCTCTATTTTTTCATTCTTCTGGTTTTGTTTTGTAACTTCTTGGTTTCTCAAAAAGTCATTAGCTTCCACCTGTTTCATTTTTATTTTTAAAAAAACTTTTCTTCAATGAGCTTTTGAACCTTCTTTTCCATTTGACTAATTCTGCTTTTTAAAGCATCCTTCTCCTCTTTTGCCAACTGAATTAGTTTTTTTAAAGGTGTTATTTCCTTCAGTATTTTTGGGGATCTCCTTTATCAAGCTGTTGACTCTCTTTTCATGATTTTCTTGCATCTGTCTAATTTCTCTTCCCAATTTTTCCTCTACCTCTCTTATTTGGCTTTCAAAATCCATTTTGAGCTCTTCCAAGGCCTAAGACCATTGCACATTTATTTTGGAGGTTTTGGATGCAAATCCTTGACTTCCTCTGATGTTATGCTTTGTTCTTCCTGATTCAAAAAAATGCAAGAAAATACTTGTTCTACAAAAAATGACCTTCTATAGTCTTATTTTTTCCTCCCTTTTTTGGGCATTTTCCCTGCCATTTACTTGTCTTTTGAGACCTTTGTTGAGAAGAGGGTACATTCTAGGGACTTGTAAATTATTTGTTCCTCTGAAGTGGAATAATCAAGGGAGAGGTGTTTCCTTCTCTCTTGACCTGCATATTGGTCTGGGAACAGCCAATAACTTTTCTGTCCCGATTCTTCAATTGAATTCCTTCTCCAGAGCCTCCACCAACTCAACAGACAATGCTCCTCTTCACCCTTTGTTGGAGCTCAGGGTTGATAATCACATCAGTGGCTCAATTTCCCCAGAGGCTTTAGGTGAAGGTCTCCCAGGGCTGCCACTCAGGGCTGAGATTAGATCAGCCCTTTAATTCCCCAAGGGACTCTAGGTGGAGGGCTCTGAAAATGGCAGCTGTGGCTACAGTGCCTGCTGCTGGTGGTTGAGACCATGCTTCCCTCTCCTGGGTGAAGGAGCCCTTCCACTGAACTTTGAAGCTGTCTGTGGGGTTAGTGGGTTGAGAACTGCTGCCAGTGGCCCCCTTAATCCTCCCTAAGTCCTGTCCCTGCTGCTCTTCACTGGTCTGCACTCCACAGTGGTCTGGTCTACACTTGTCATACTTGTCTGGTTTCTTGACTGATTCTTGATGTCTCATAGACTCATTAGCTTCTACTTGCCAAATTCTAATTTTTATCAGATTGTTTTCTTCAGTTAACTTTTGCATCTCCTTTTCCATCTGTCCAATTATTACTTTTAAGGAATTATTTTTTCCCACTAGTTTTTGTACTTCTTTTTTCATTTGTCTAATTTTCACAGTTAGGTTTTGTGCTTCTTTTTCCGTTTGTCGAATTTTCCTTTTCAAAAATCTGTTCTCTCTAGGGAATTCTTTTTTCATACTTTTAAAATCCTTGGCCTGTTTTTCTTCTACTTCCTTCTTCAGCTCTTCCAAGAGTGCTCTGTGTGCATGCAACCAGTTCATAGTCCCTTCTGAATTTCAGTTGGGAGTACAGTCTCAGTACTGGCATCTTTAGTGTTAGTATTTTGGTCCTTGTCTCAACAGAAAGATTCTATGATCTTTTCCTTCCTCCTCTGCTTCTTACTCATGATGATGAGGCTTTGTGTATTGTGACCTCTGTTTCTTTCATCTAGAAGCTAAAGAACCTGGTGCTGAACTGGCTGCTGTGAGAAAGCAAAGGCTGGGTGAATTCTTTTTGTGTTTCCCCTGATTAGCCCTAGAGCTAGCTTCTTAAGTGTGGGGGCTTTTTCCAGCCTCACATGCTATGAGACTGACCCTTCTACTGATGCCACTGATTCAGGACTTTTCTGGGAAAATATTTTATGGCTCTTTCAATATCCATAAGGACAGGAAAAGAGAGGCCTTTTAATGATCAATCCATCATTTTGGCTCCCAGAAATTCAAGTAGGTGACTTACAGACATTTAATCTGTGGACTGATAGTCTCAGGAGCAGCTGCTGCTGATATCTGCAGCTCAGCAGCCATCCTGGACTCCCTCCCTGGGCTGCTACTCCACCATGCTGCTGCTGCCTCAGCTCATCCAGGGCTTTCCTGCTCAG
The DNA here is from genome assembly GCA_028658325.1 of Potorous gilbertii. NCBI lineage: Eukaryota > Metazoa > Chordata > Mammalia > Diprotodontia > Potoroidae > Potorous > Potorous gilbertii. The sequence continues at coordinate 5,488 of JAQQSK010017314.1, read as the reverse complement.
CCCTTCTAAGGCAGGGATGAGCTGCCTTGTATGCTGTATGCTCTTCCACCTGCTTGGAAAAGATCCTTCCCGTCAACTTTCTAGTCTGTCCTGGTTTATGAATCTGCCACAGTCTGTCTCCTATTGAATTCTGCACTTCCAAAATTTGATCAGATTTTATTTTTAGAGGTATTTATTTTAGAGGTATTTTTAGAGGAGTTTGTATAAGAGTTTAGGTAAGTAGTTGCTCTCACTCAGCCATCTTGGTTTCTCCATCCAAAGCCTCCAAGAAAAAAATGAATTGGTTTCAGGCCATGGAAGAGCTCAAAAAGAATTTTGAAAATCAAGGAAAAGAAGTAGAGCAAAAATTGAGAAGAGAAATGAGAGTGATGCAAGAAAATTATAAAAAATGAGTCAACTTCTTGCTAAAGCAGACTCAAAAAATGCTGAAGAAAATAACACTGTAAAAAAATAGATGAACCCAAATGACAAAAGAGATCCAAAAAGTCAATGAAGAGTAGAATGCCCTGTAAAGCAGAATTGGCCAGATGGAAAGGAAGTCTAAAGACTCACTGAAGAAAACGATTCATTAAAAATCAGAATGGAGCAGATGGAAGCTAATGACTTTATAAAAAAATCAAGAAATTATAAAATAAAACCAAAGGAATGAAAAAAAAATAGAAGACAATGTGAACTATTTCATTAGAAAAAAAACTACCTGGAAAATAGATCCAGGAGAGACAATTTAAACATTATGGGACTAACTGAAAGCCAAGATCAAAAAAAGAGCCTAGACATCATCTTTCAAAAAATTATTAAGGAAAACTGCCCTGACATTCTATAACCAGAGGGCAAAATATATATTGAAAGAATCCACTGATCACCTCCTGAAGGAGATCCCCAAAGGAAAACTCCTAGGAATATTGTAGCCAAATTCCATAGCTCCCAGCTTGAAGAAAAATATTGTAAGCAACCAGAAAGAAACAATTTGGGTATTGTTGTAATACAATCAGGATAACATAAGGTCTAGCAGCTTCTACATTAAAGGATCATAGGGCTTGGAATATGATATTCCAGAAGTCAAAGGAGCTAGGATTAAAACCAAGAATCACCTACCTAGCAAAACTAAGTATAATTCTTTAGGGGGATAAATGGTCATTCAGTGAAACAGAGGGCTTTTAAGCATTCTTGATGAAACAACTGAGTGCTTGATGAAAAGACTTTCAAACACAAGAATCAAGAGAAGCATGAAAAGATAAATAGGAAAGAGAAATAAAAAGGCACTTACTAAAGTTGAATTGTTTACATTACTACAGGAAAAGATAATATTTATAACTCCTGAGATTTTTCTCAGTACTAGGTATTTGGGGGGATTATATATATATATATGGACAGAGGGCACAGGGTGAGTTGAATAGGAGGGCATGCTAACTAAAAATAAAATTAAGGGGTGAGACGGGACTATATTGGAAGCAGAAAGGGGAAAATAGAATGGGACAAATTATCTCTAACATAAAAAAGTCAAGAAAAAGCTTTTTCAATGAAGGGAAGAGGGGGAGGTGAGAAGAAAAAGGAGAAGCTTACTTTCTTCACATTTGGCTTAAGGAGGGAATAACATGAATACTCAATTTGTTGTGAAACTCTTTTTACACTACGGGAAAGTAGGGGAGAAAGGGATAAGTGAGTATTGGGGGGATGATAGAAGGGAGGGCAAATGGGAGAAGGGTGAAATTAGAGGTAAATAATTTTGAGGAAGAATAGGGTCAGAAAAGAGAATAGAATAAATGGGAGGGCAGGATAGAATGGAGGGAAATATAGTTAGTCTTCAATAATATGACTTTTATGTGAGTCTTTTGCATAGCTACACATGTATAACATATATAGATATGCTTGCCTTCTCAGTGGGGATGAATGGAGAGGGAGGAAGGGAGAGAAGTTGGAATTCAAAGTTTTAAAAACAAATGTTTAAAATTGTTTTTACATGAAATTGGTAAATAAGATATAGAGGCAATGGGATATAGAAATTATTTTGTCCTCCAAGAAAATAGAAGGGATAGAAATAAGATAAGGAAGGGGTGTGGTACAAGAGAGAGCAGATTGGGGGAATGGGTAATCAGAATGCATACTGTCTTGATTTGGGAGAGGGGAGAGATGGGAAGAAAATTTGGAACTTAAAATCTTGTAGAATTGAATGTTGAAAACTAAAAAAAATAAATAAATTAGAAAAAAAGTAGAATATAACTCCTTAAGGGCCTGAACCATTTTGAGTCCCCAGAGTCTAACTCTATGCCTGGCCCATAAAAGATATTTATTGTTTATTGAATTAAATTAAATGTATCTGAATTTCCACAACTACATATTAATTTACTTTTCCATACATTTTTTGGCATTGTGTCTTGAAAGGAATATTTTTGCATCTTTGAAACTGCAATCAAGGAACAGGGTCTTAACCCAGTAAATTATTTTCTCTTATACTAGGATAGCTTGATCAGCTAAAGTTCCCATTTGATAGACTGGCACTTGTTCTTCTCTGTTAATGGATATTTGCTTCCATTTGGTATTCAGCCACAGTACATAGATGATCTGTCCTCTTTATGAAGATAGTACTATTGTCACTAGTATGATTTAGATAATGATGTGAGATTTTGTTCCTCTTTCACAGAGAGGGGCTATGCTAAATTACCCATATTCTTTCACTTAGAACCCCTTTGAATGAAATGTAGGGTACTGTAAAGATTACTTATGAGCAGAAGTCTTTAAATGTGTGTATCAAGTCAGGGAAAGCTATGTTGGAAAAATTAGCTGAGCTGAGTTTGGGTTCTTGCTGGTAACATATTCCACTCTTTCTGGATTGCTATGAGTCAGTAAATTATCTGACTCTAAGGACTCATCCTCATCTCCACCTGAAATTAGTTATTCTTGAATGTTTGACCTATACTTATTACTAGAACAGAAGAGGGAAATTGGGATGTAATGTCTCTTTTAAATATATTTCTACAAATTTTTTTTAATTAAGCGGGCCTTTTATGTATTTTTCTCTAATGTGAGCTGCTCTGGCACATTTGGCAATGTAAACACCTTTCAAAATAAATTATATATTTACACATGCTTACAAGATAAAATTTCTTTTGAGAATTTCTATTTAAATGGAGGACAAGATGACAGTCTGAACTCAATTTAAACTTGAAAGCTAGAAAGACTCTGGAATGGAAGTGCATAATGCAGGTGGACTTTTCACTTAACTAGGGTTGTCCTAATTCCTGGAGTAATATGTCACAACCTTAACACAGGTCCTTTGAGACTAAGAAAACTGTGAGTACCAGTAGAGAAAATTTGATTTCAGCCTCTATATGTCTTTTCTTGAGTCTAAATTATCTTCTTCCTCAAAAGTAAGAAATTCTATGAAATTGTAGAGATTAAATATCTAGTAGTGAATTTATATTAGACTTCTGAAGTTATATAAAATCAGTCACACTGCTTAAAAAATGCAAAGTTAGGTATATATCATTAGATTTAAAGGCCATCTCTACCCTCTGATCAAAGGGGGTATTTTCTAAACTCTCATTCATATATTAGTTACTTGAAATACAGAACACATATTCCCATAGAAACCGTGTTATACATAGTAGTTGCCTTCAAAGGCCACCCGACAAAGTCTGCTTAAACCATCATGAAGTTGAAGCTTAGAGCTAAAGAGCTTTGTAAATTTCAAAGTGCAATATAAATGTGAGTATTCTGACAGTGGGGATACTCATGTACTTATATAGTGAGTGTCCCATTAGACATTTGAGATGTTCAAAGTGGCAATAGATCCCATACCTAGTTTATGGTCTGCCTTCTATAAGCTTGCATCAGACAGATTGTCACTTAACATGACTAATTAATTAACCATCAAGGAAGAATAATATATAATTTCCAAGTAGCACTAAACTCAAAGCATCAGCCAAGTGATTTTTGTCTAGTTTGTGTGTGTGTGTGTATGTGTGTGTGTGTGTGTGTGTGTGGTCACACTGAGGATTATCTGTCTACTTAGTGTAGATTATACAATTTTACAAACCTCTTCTTTGGAATACATAGGTGAATACTCTTAAAGGCTATGTACTATCATCACTAACTACTAGAGGGGATTCATCCTCTAATATAAAGGGCAGAACTCTTGTTCATCATTTGGAATAGCAGCTAGGTTAAATCCTGCCTTAGACCCTTATCAACTGTGTGGTCTTGTGAAAGTCACTCAGTTTCTATTTGCTTTTGCTTCTTTACTTCTAAAATGGGAATAATAACAATGCGGACCATTATGAAAATAAAATGAGATAATATTTCTAAGGTGATTTGTAAGTCTTAAAACACTTTATAAATGCTAATATGATTATTGTTAAAAATGGTCTAGCTCAATGTCAAAAAGTTCAAAATTAGAAACCAATATGTGGAAATTACCATCTGTTTCTCTTCTAGATCAAAGAATCATTGGATGTTTCCATCTGATTTGCGGCTGAAACCATCTATTTGTGTTACTTTCTTCAATTGGAATGTGAACTTTTTGAGAATAGAGCCCATCTTACTTTTCTATTTGTATTCCCAGCACTTAGCTTATTACTTTTACATAGTAAGCAAATTCACTCAAATAAATAGATTCCTTCTACCCAACCTCCTCATGGCTCCTCCTGCTATGGTAAGAATTAGCCTTGTTTCAGTATTGCTCTTGTGGCATACAAGAGAGGTACCATTTCAAATTATTATAGCAGCAAGCACTGTGACACATTCAGAACCTGCTAGAATAGGTTCTTAGATCTGTTTTTTTTAAAAGGAGAATCTTCTTTAATTATATATACCAACAGAGAAAATACAAATAGAGAAATAAAGACCAACAAACAGGGCTTCTAACTGTCTGACCATAAGCAATACATACATCACATATCAACAGACAGATTCTGCTGTTTGACCATTGCATATATACATAATTGCCAAAGAAAGAAGCACCAACATCTGAGTTTTCAAAACAGGGGAATAGGGGGGCTCCTTAATGGATACCCAGAATCTCATCTAGCACATGAACCTTCTTCCAAAGAGTAAACCCCCAAAAGCAAAGCTGTACCTCAGAGTATATATACTCTTTTTACAGTTGGAGGACATGACCCTTGTGACCCAGTGCCTCATTAATTAACAAAAGGTATGGGTCTTTCTATGAAACAAACCTCCTCTATTCAAATTTCTCTTAATGGGGCTCCAGGTGAGGCCTATTAAGGGATGAAGAAGATCTTTAATTAACATTATAATCATTACAAAAATAAATCTATATTTGGTTTTTCATATCCTTATCTGGAAAATTTACTTCAAGCAACTGACCTCCATTTTGCATTACACAGATAATCCTCATTGTGACCAGATAATATACAAAAATAGAACACACATACACACACATAAGCAAACAAAAAAAGAACCATGTATTAGAACAACTCTGTGGAACATTAGACAAACTGTCTTTTGAAAATCCTGCCTGGTGACCTTC
>JAQQSK010017313.1:0-10157 GCA_028658325.1 Potorous gilbertii | reverse complement strand
TTCAAGGAGAAACTAAATGACTCCTTTGGGGGAACTTCACAAAGAGGGGGTGTCTTATTCAAGCACATGGCGGATTAGAGGCTGAGATTGCTTCTGACCCTGAAATTTAGTGACTCTCTGGTGAAGGGATCTACCTTTTAACTCTCATCTAATGACAAGCAAGGTTCAAAGTCAGGACCAAGGTCTTCAAGCCCAGTATTCTCTTTACTCCATTATGTCTGACTCAGGAGAGGTCCTTGCCATTCGTGCACCATTGTCTTCTTTAACTGTAGGCATTCTGATGAGTGTCTTGTTTGCAATGAGCTGTCATCACCACTAACATCATCTCAAAGAGTTTTCTATTTGTAGGTGATTCTATGCTAGTCAATCAGGAACTGAAACAAAAAACCATAAAAATATCTGACTTCAATATGGCTCTTTACATCAAGACATGTGCATAGCTTCTGAAGTACTATCCTCACAACAAGCCTGGGTGGCAAGTGGTGCAAGTACTTTTACTCTTATTTTATAGGTGAGGAAACTTATTTTCAGGAATGAAGTGACTCCCCCAACAAAGGTTACATGGCCAGCAAATAGCAGGCCAGGAACTCTACCCCAGGTCACCTGTCTCCAAGTCTCTCCACACTATTGGTAGAGATCAATGAACTAATTAACCCAATCTGACAGGACAGAGCCCTGAGAGAATGGGCTATACAATGAGACAGTCGGGAGTTTAACATCAAAGGAGTAGGATAGGAAGGACTGGGAAAAAATAATTTCCTTTGTCATACAATTTTACCTAAAGTATATGATTCAAACCATAGATCATAAACAGGGTTGGAAGAAGTAGAAGAATTATCTTGTTCAATTCTCTCATTGTAAAATGATTAAAAAACAAAACAAAACCTGAGAATTAGAGAAGGATGTGAGTTACCCAAGGGTATATAGCCAGTTGACAATAGAGGTGGAACTAGAACATAAAATAGGATCTAGATTTGCCAAGTGACATAGGTTTGAATCCTACCTTTCTTATCTATTATGAGATCACATAAGATATCTTATCTTATGTGATCTCACTCAATTACCTTTCCTCTCTGAGACTCAACTTTCTCACTTACCAAAGGAAGGTGATTGGATTTATAAGGTTCTTTCCACTTTCAAATCTTGTGATCCTAAAATTCAGATCCCTCAATTCCCAACCCATACCTCTTTCTACTCCACTATGTTGCCTACTATGAAGTAACTTGGATTCTAAAGAACCAACACTGGAGACCGAAAACTAGATGGTAGAAACTTCACTGTGAACCAGGAAGAATGTTGAAGACTATTTAATAACACAGCAGATTTTGGGGATACATATGATGTAGTAGGGATGCTGGGGGCTAATATTGCCTACCAGTTCAGAACTGCACAATGACACCTGTATGCACTCATCCTCCCAGAATAAAGCATCCTTTAACGGCAACATTATCCTAGTCATAGGCTTTGGTGAGTTCTAGTCTCATCACTGAGTGATCAGTGAGAGTGGCAGCTAAGGAATGCTATTTCACATACTAGCCTGTCTTTTATGGGTAGATTAGGGTTAAGCCTAGGCTGAAGGGAGATCCATATTCTAGGTTCACATGGCCTGGCCACTTGAGAGTGATAGAGGTGTTGCCTCGGCTCTAGTTCAGCCCTGGGGTAACCCAGGAGAGACAGAAATTCTCCTTCATACCCCGCTCCTCACATTTTGCCCTGATATGAAGAGACAGAGAGGGCTCAATGGGAGAAGGAAGGAAAAGAAGAAATTCTCTTTATTGAGGAGTGCCAGTCCTTAATTAGGTTATTCTATACTATTTCTACCTTAAATTTGTCGAAATAAAGTAGGTCACTGTAATGCATCCTCTTTCTAGGACCATAGGATCACAGAGTTAAAGCTAGAAAAAATCTTAGAGGTTATTGTATTGATAATGCATTTTTGCTTATTATTAATATAATTTTCTGCTTAATTTGAAGATCTTTCCATCCATTAATAGGCCCATGTGACCTGCTTAAATCAGATGGAAGCTTAAGTCACATATAGTGGGAAGAGCTTGCTGAACAGGCAGAACAGGAAGAGGCAAAGTTGGAGCAAAGTTGAGAGGAAATTGGTTAGAGTAGTCAAAATTGGGGGGGAGAGAAAAGCAGGCAGCTGGCTAGTGTGAGTGAGAGAGTGTGTCTGTGATTTTGTTTAAGGGAGGTAGTTTAAGGGAAGTCAAACAGATGGAAGGCTTGGGAGCAGTGTTGCCCTCTGCATTGTTATTGTGTATAGATTTCTTTCTTACTATGATGGATTTGTCTTTCTGATGTTGGGATTTGGCTTTTGGATATCTAAATAAATGTTTTGGTTCTGTCTTCCATGTGGAGAGTCGGTTGTATTTTGTGATTCAGAACTGTGTGGGCATATTCATAGCAGCCATAGGTGTTGTGAATATCACATTGGCAGTACAGTTACAGAGCCTAATTGACAAATGAGAAAGCTGAGACCCTGAAAGAATAAGTGACTTGTCCACGCACATAACTGAATCTGAGGCAGAATTTGAACCCAGATCTTCCTTACTCTAACTCAGAATTTTATTCGCTACAACACTATCCTCTCATTCTTCATCAATGCATTACTACAATACCATTAAGTGATACAAAGCCTCTGGACAGAACCCTCCCCACCCCCAACTGCAATTCCTGAGACCATCCATGCTAGCTAGCTTCCCTTTCACTCACATTACACTAAATTATTCTCATTTCCTTAGTCTCAACATTCTTGACTTTGACTTCTATCTATAAAGCAAATCATGTGAAAATAATTACAGGTTTCATGGAATTCGGGAGATGATAGCTAGGAGGGATCTTCAAAACCGTCTCATCCAACTTGCTTATTTTATATACGTAGAAATTTAGTCTCACCCAGAGAAAGGAAGTGATTTTTGTAAAGTTACCAGCAGGGTTGCATTAGAGCGAACTCAAGCTAATTCATAGGAGCCAGTTCTTAAATTTTTCACTGTGAGCATTTACACCTTGGAGATCAGTAAATGTTTTCAATCATAGCTTAACTATTTTTGTTGTTGTTGATGGTGTAGAATATGAATATATTTTTTCCCCTAGAGAGTCAATTGTTATATGCTTACCTGTGTACCCCTGAGGGATCCAAGTCTCTGGACTCCTGGTTCATAGTTCTCTTCTATGACACCACATTGCTTTCCTCTTGTACTCTCATATAAATATAAGAGTACTCTCATAAATCTCTTCACTTTATGTGCTACCTTGTTTCTTTTTGCAATACCACTATTGTTGCTACTTCTACATATGCACAAATCAAGAGAAAGTCAAATCCTGAGTCTAGAAGGCATTCAGGGTGCAGCACTTGAATCTCTTCCAAGCACCCTGACTGCTATTTTTCAACTTGGTAATGGTACATATGACCCCAAAATCTTACGAACAAATTTTGTGACTGCTCTGTCTTCACTTGAGAGGCATTATCTACCTCCTTCTGGCTTACGAGAGAAATGATTATTAAAAAGGAATTAGTATTGGGGGGATCCGGTTTTCTTTCCCCTCCTATTTCATTTGTTGTTTGCCTTTCATTCTGGAAGAGGATGACTTGTAAGTGAATTAGATTTAAGTGAGGCAGGTCTATGTAAAGTCACAGTTACTCTCTCCTCTGGAGCCCTCTGGAAGCAGTAGCAAGATATAGATCAGGATAACTGGGTTTCCTCATTTAAAGACTAGGTCAAAGCAGCCTCTGAAAGACAGGGTTAATGATGAAATTGCGCTAATATTCTCCTTAATCTTGGATGGGATCCCACCAAATATGAAAGCTTAGTTCTGATTGAAGGGTAAACACCATCTTATGTAGGTGATTTCCAGCCCATTGTTCTTCCACTATCATGTAAGTGATCTAGGTGGAGGATACATCCTTTTGTACAGATTGCTGGAGGCAGAATGAGCTGAGCGTAGAGATGAGTCACTTTGTCCTCCAGCCTCTCATTAGAATAACCCCACCTCTGGTTTTAATAGTCATTCTCTCATTAATTGCTAACCAGTTAGAGTTGATTTCAGACTGTTGAGAACACTGCTGTAAGAGTATTAAAATATTCAATGGCCCCCAAGATTCATCTTTGGTTTATGAGTGACCTCATTTTTTCCATTATTTGCTAGTCATAATTAATAAATTGATCATTAATTATCCAGAAATTATGTCTCAGACTTTTCATTCATCACACTGAGATCCAGGGCAAATTCTGGTTATCCTCATGTAAACAGGATGCTGATTTGGGAGATGAACAAATGTTCATGTATCCCAAATCCCTTCCCTACCACTTCCTTTATATTCCTGAACTTCTCACTTCCATATTACTACAAGCTCAGGGAGATGAAACTAACTTTCTTTTTAACAAATCTTGCTTTGCATCATAATTTCCAGAAATATGGTCCTCATCATCTTCTTCCTTCTTGGAACTAATTTTTAAGAAACTCAGCAAAAAATTCTTACTTTTTTCTTGTGTTTAAAAACCAAGTTTATTAACAAATAAAATGTTCTCCATGCATATGGAGCACACAAGAACCAACAAATTCTTTGTTGGTCTATGGAGTATAAGTATAGCTATGTCAGGGTATAAGAAATTGAGTAGCCGACCCAACCTGCTAAACAAAGAAACCCCCTCCCCACCCCCCCGCCAAAAGCTTAAAAATCCTGAGTCACCTTGTCAGAATAAGACTGACAACAAAGGCTCTCTTCTTTTTTCTTTTTTTTTCACTAAAAAAGTACTATCCATAATGTGGGATAGTTCTTTGGGAGGAAGGGGGAGGTTATAGTGTGGAAAAGTATGGTGATACAAAATACATTAATAAAAAACCTATTTCTAAAAAATAAGTTGATGTTAATTGGTTATCAGTGATGTTAGATAATTATTGTTGATGAGATTGGGGACACTGAAAAGGGAAATTAAATTAATTGATGACATCAGAGAAGAATCATGCCAACCCCTTGCTGTTATCATTAGAATGCTGACACGGAGATTTTGACAATAGAAATGAGAATTGGGTTAATGATCTTCAGAGTCTCAATAACTTGACTATGTATATTTTTCACAAGAGTTTGGCTAATCTTTTAAAAAATTTTCAGTGAGGAGGAGGAGGAGGGTGAGATGGAGAAATGTTCCTCTTTCTCCCCAAAAAGAGAGCAGAACAGAAAAAGGAAAAGAAGGAATCACAGAAAAATAGTACAACCTTAAAAGTTACAGGTTGAATTTATTTATTTAAAAAGTAAGCTTTATGTGCGTAGACAAGCCCCTCCATTTGTTCTATAATGTATGTGCAAATGTATGTTTTTATATTGTATTTATTAAATTCAGGATAAAAATAAAATATAAAAAATGAATTCAAAATACATCATGAGGTTCCCTTGAGCATCAACCTCACAGCTCATCCACCTCCTCACACCCAAGGATTGATAACTTCAATCTATCCTAGGGCTAGCTCTCTCGGATATCACCACCATCTATGTTAACTTTTTTTAAAAATCATAATCTCCTCTCCTTCCATCTCTCACTTTACCTCACTCTTCCTAAACTTACTCATCTTCACTTTCACCTCCAGTCCCACTCTGTTCTGCAAATCCATGACCTTTGCTCTGGCCTCACTTTCCTATTTTCTTATTTCAATTATTTGTTGTTCTCTACTCCTGTGTTTTTTATTTTATCTCCTATCACTGTTCCCACCCTACCAAGTCTTGAATCACTCCCATCAAAATTCATCACTGTTTCTATACTTAATATCTACTCAGAATTCATGCTACCTAATCATTAATAGGTCTTTCTTTTTGCACAGCAATCTTTTTATAATTCCTCAACTGACTTTCTATCATAATACCCACAGAAGCTGTTCTAAATCATTCCCTCTTTCCTCAAATCCATCTGTACAACTCCAGCTTCTGATACTGAGAACATAAAGACTCCTTTATGACCATCTATCACTTGTATAACCTTCGGCAAGGAATTTAACCTTTTGTTGCCTCAATTTCCTCATTAATAAAATAAAGAGATTAGATTAGGTGGTCTTTAAGCTCTCTTCTAGACCTAAATCTATGATCCTATGAACATCAAAACCATCCATCTTAAATTTAGATTTATCATATCATCATCCTTCAAAATGTCTTTGTATCAATGGACTCCACATCAGGAATCTATGGATAGATTTCATGGGGTCTGTGAACTTTGATAGGCAAAATACATGATCAGTTTCACAAACCTTTGATTTCCTTTGTAGTTCTTTGCATTTTGTTTTATGCATTTAAAAACATTATTCTAGGAAGGGAATCATAAGTTTCAACAGATTGCTAAGGTTACATGACACAAAAAAATGGTTAAGAATCCTTGCTTTACACATTCACCTATCTTTTCCTCTCTTCATACATTACAAGTTCTCTTCAGGAACTTGCTTTCTTGATCATTCCCCTTCACCTTTTCCATTTGAATATTTTCACTTTCTGACACCTCCCCTGCTGCCTAAGAATTTCTAAGTTTTTCCCATCGTTATAAGTCTTCATATCAGTGTGTCATCTCCTTAAGCTATCTAGTGTAATTTCTCCTCCCTTTCACTCTCAAGTTTCTAGGAAGAATTGTCTGTTCTCCTTGTCTCCACTTCTCACCACCCTCTCACTCCTTAACTCTTAATTAATCAGGCTTCTAACCTCTCTTCCCTTGTTCAAACAATTCTCTCTATAGTTACCAACAGTCTCAAAATTCTAAAGTCAAATGGCCTTTTTTCCTCATCTTCCTTGATTCCTAACCAAGAATAGATAAAATCAAGTGACAGTCAATTACTGGCACATCAGAAATTAGGGGTATGTTGAGTGGTTAATTTGAGACCAAAAAGAAGTTAATTTTTCAATTCCACTGGTTCTCTCTTTAAGCTGAATGAACACATTACAGATGATTATGTATAATAACAAAGCAGTTTTTGCATTCTGTTTATCTGCCACTTCATTTTATTTCTTCTAAAAACCCCTTATGAATCCCAGTGTTCTGAAGAACATCTTTACCTCCTTTTTGAAAAGTAAACTGAGGTCCACTAAAATGATTTAATCAAGGTTGCACAATTAACAGTAGACTCAAGACCAGAACTTATACATCCAAATAACCTTCATCTCCTTCAAAGTAGTCACCTCAAAACTGTATATTTATCCCAACCTTATTGCCACTGCTCATTTGGAACTACTTCCAAAACCCGACATGCATTTCCTTTAATTTCTCCAGGAGTGACATATTTTTATCCTTTGAGTATGGATGTGATTTTTGAAAATTGTCAAAAAATCATTTGGTGCCTAAGTCTGTCAAACAGGGTGAGTGATTAATCGGGTAAATCAGTGTTAGTCCAATACAAGGCATGAGTAAAGAATAATAAGACCATGCTTGGTAGAGATGGGAGTGGAGAAGGAATCAAAAACTGACTGAAATTCCCAAAGAGTAATTCTAGAAATATTGTGAGAATGGCAACATCATTAGAATAATTTCACTATGACTTTTAAAAAGTAGGCTTGACATGGATAGACAGGTTGTAGTTCAAGCTTTAACCTAATTATTTTATAGCCATACCTGAGAAACATTCTAATGTTCCCTAATGAAACATCCTAGTGAATCTTCTCCTACTATTCAGATGTGCAATTCCAAGAAATGAGAGGAACCAAGATTTTAAGCCAGGGAAAAAACTAAAAATCGTGAGCAGTGGGAGATAATTTAGCAAAAAATGTTTTTTGCTCCTCACTTCCTGGTAGCATATATTCCAAATTATGAAAAAAAAGAAACTGGATTCACAATTGTCCCAATGTCTGTAATGGATGAGCTAAGGCATATATGTCTGCTGGTTGGGCTGTCTAGTCAAGGTGGAATTTGAACTCAGACCTATTGACTCTAAGTCCACAATATAGATTTTTTGAGGAAACTTTGTAAATGAGAAACCCAAAGCAATGTTGTTTGATAATTTAATGGAAGGGCCAAAACAAAATGAACATTTGGATCTTTTAGAGTATATTATGGGAGACTAGGTTAAAGTCTGTGAACTTTAAAATATAGATAGATAGATGGATAATATGTCCATATAATTGATTCCCCCTTTTAATACTATGTGGTTTATTTTATGTGCTTAAAACTATTATTCTCAAGAGTCCATAAGCTTCATTAAACTGCCAAAAGGGTCCATGAAACAAAAAAAGTTAAGAGCCTCTGTTCATGATTTCTGTTTTGCTGATTTTTTGTTAGTTTCTCATGGAAGATGAATGTGTTTTCTTCCCTAGAAGAGTTGGCAGTCAAGTGGAATTTGGAATCTAAAAGGATCAGTTGTGAGATCTGGAGAGTTGGAGGTGCAGGCGGAGTTTGTGAATCATAAGCTGGAGACTGAAGAAGAAAAAATGGCAGGAAATTCTCTCTCTCTCTCTCTCTCTCTCTCTCTCTCTCTCTCTCTCCATCCTCCTTCCCATCCATCCCATCTTTCCCTTCTCTCTCTTCTTGTGTCTTTCGTTCTCCTTCTTTAAGTAACCAGGTTGCTACTTGTAGGAATAAACAAAGGGGGTACAGTTAACAAGAAACTTCTTCGTATCCATATTACATATTCGTATTTTCATATTCAAAGTTTTCTTTTCTTATTGACACATCAACCTTAAATTCCAGGCCATGACTTATTTTCCACTGTTCGTGTCTAAAGAGTATGCAATCAGGATGTTGTCCTATATCAATACAGATAGAAAATGCCAGGGTTATGTGGATATGAGCAGAACTGTGTCTCTAAGGTACATGGGGATTTTTTGAAGATAAATGTATAAATACAAAGTATTAATTATGATTATGAGGGACAGTAATACTGCACTATACTTGGCAGCCCTAGTTTCTTCTTTTCCATCTTCCTTTTTCCTGTCTTAGAAGTTCAGTCTCAAAACTTAGGAAAGTGAGGGAAGGGAGAAGGGATGAGGAACAGATCTCCTTCAAATCTCTCCTCTGCAAAGGTTTCTAAATTTCACTCTCCTCCAGAATTTCCTCTGTGGTGTCAATGATGGTGAAGTCACCCTCACTGCTCTCAGACAGGCTGCTCCTGACAAGAGCCACTTTACCTCGGTGTGGCTGGGAGTTGAAAGTCCCTTGGTCCCTTCCAGCCAAATGTGGAAGTTGCCCACGGCTGTCAGGCCTGTACTCTCCTGGGCCCTGATTCCACCCAAAGTGCTGGCTCGCCTTACTCTTGGAATGTTTCCCAAAGTACTTGAAGTTTCTCTCTAAAATACAGCTTACACAACTGATGTGATGGGCAAGCAGGAAACGAATCCAGTGCTTCCGCAGTTCAGCTTTTACCTGTTGGGGAGAGAAAGGGAATAAAGGCATGGTGATGGTTTCAGTTATTGTTCCCATTTAACAACTATTGATCACAGTTATTATATAGGCACTGTGTGCCTATTATCTAGCAGGACTGGTCAGGTAGGCAGCATGATACTGTTGAAACCTGGAATCAACATCGAGATTTGAGTTCTTGCCCTCCATTTACAAGTGTTTTGGTCAAGGCATTTACTTCTTTTCTCTAAGCCAATTTAGACTTTGGCTACCTTCTAGAATTGTTGCATAGAAGAAATAAAATGACAAATGAGAGATACTTTATAAACTTTTTGATTCTGCATGCTCAAAAATCTTTAGAGGGCTTCCAATGTTGTATGTATCATTTCAGTCATATCTGACTCTTTATGACCCCACTTGAGTTTTTTTGGCAAAGATAGTGGAGTGGTTTTCCAGATCACTTTACAGATGAAGAAACTGAAACAAACAGGGTTAAGCGACTTGCCTAGGGTCATAAAGCTAGTAAGTATCTGAGGCCAGATTTGAACTCAGGAAGATGAGTCTTCTTAGCTTTGGGCCTACCATTCTATCTACTGCACCACCTAGATGCTTGATTATAGTACTTGGTAATTCCCAGTTCAACCCCTCCTCCAAATACTAACTGGACGCAACCCTGCTTAGCTTCTGAAATCTGATGAGATTGGGCATGTCCAGAGTGGTATGGTCATAGAAAAACACTGTGTGCCTGCCAAACTGGGTTTTTTCTGACTCCTGAGAAGATCCTACATTTTCTCACCTCCATGCCTTCATTCATACCGCTCCTTATGCCTGGAATAGCCTCCCTTCCCC
>JAQQSK010017312.1:0-10157 GCA_028658325.1 Potorous gilbertii | reverse complement strand
CAAGAATCACCTACCCAGCAAAACTGAGTATAATACTTCAGGGGAAAAAATGATCTTTGAATGAAATAGAGGACTTTCAAGCATTCTTGATAAAAAGACCAGAACTGAAAAGAAAATTTGACTTTCAAACACAAGAATCAAGAGAAGCATGAAAAGGTAAACAGCAAAGATCATAATGGACTTACTAAAGTTAAACTATTTAGATTCCTATATGGAAAGACAATATTTGTAACTCTTGAAACTTTTTTCAGTATCTGGGTAGTTGGTGGGATTACACACACACACACACACACACACACACACACACACACAAAGAGAGAGAGAGACAGAGAGAGACAGAGAGCACAGGATGAATTGAATAGGACAAGATCATATCTTAAAATAATGAAATTAAGAGGTGAGAGAGAAATATATTGGGAGGAGAAAGGGAGAAATGGAATGGAACAAATTATCTCTCATAAAAGATGCAAGTAAAAGACTTTTCAGTGGAGGAGAAAAGGGGAGAGGTGAGATAAAAAACATGAAGCTTACTCTTATCACATTTGACTAAAGGAAGGAAAGTGGGGGAAAAGGGGATAAGCAGGGTGGGGGATGATTCAAGGGAGGGCAATGGGGGGAAGTCAACACTCTTGGGGAGGGATAGGATCAAAAGAGAGAATAGAAACAATATGGGGCAGGATAGGATGGAAGGCAATATAGTTAGTCTTACACAATATGACTATTATGGAAGTCATTTGCAAAGCCACAGATATGGCCTATATTGAATTGCTTGCCTTCCAAAAGGGAATGAGTGGGGAGGGAGGGATTAAGAGAAGTTGGAACTCAAAGTTTTAGGAACAACTGATGAGTATTGTTCTTGCAACTAGGAAATAAGAAATACAGGTAATGGGGTATAGAAATTCATCTTGCCCCACAGGACAAAAGAGAAGATGGGGATAAGGGAAGGAAGGGATGTTAGAAGGGAGGACAGATTGGTGGTAGGGGTAATTAGAATACTTGGGGCTTGGGGATGGGGGAAGGGGAGAAATGGGGAGAAAATTTGGAACACAATATTTTGTGGAAATCAATGTAGAAAACATAAATAAGTAAATTCAAATACAAAAAAAATAAAAAGCATGTTAGTGAATTGATTTATTCATTTACTTTCTTTGGGTCAAGAAATTTACAGTAGCTCCTGCCTGCAATGAGACAGAAGAATAAATTATTATCGCCATTCAGCATGATGACATTTAACACACAGTCAAACAGGCTGGGAAAGGTAGCATTGACCTTCCACCTGGATTATGCTCTGAGGTCTTATGATTCCAGTTTTTCCCTCCCCACCCCCACTGTGTATGGGGCTTCAGGGATTACTCTGACCAAAAGTACACAAAAACTGACCCTGTCGCCACAGTAACAGGACATCACATTAATGAATGACATCGACCTCTGGACCAAAGTCTAAGCAACTTTGCTTCCCTAGATCACTCCAATTTTCTCTCATAACCTTGACAAAAATTAAGTTTCCCAATAACAATAACTCATATATCTCTAACATCTTAGAGTTTACAAGGCATTTGGAACAATTCCATGAAATAGGTAATGTAAACACAACAGCTAAGCCCCAATTAGTGAGAATATTGAATACCCTGAAGTAGTCACATTATTCCAACTCACATTGCATTTTGTCTTTTGGCTAGAACCAATGACCATTGTTTAAGTAATTACAATTTTTAATATTGTGAATTTAAATGCATGGAGTACAGGAGAAATTCATTATTTGCACTAATAGGGGTCTAGTTGTTATTCCATTCACTGAGGCTTTAAGAAGTAAAATGAGTGACCTACTCAGTGAATTGATGTGGCAAATGTAGCAAAAAGAGGCAGAGAGCACTAAGAATGACATGACTTTTAGGTCATTATGTATGCCAGCTTAGCTATTGGTATCTACAGGTGAGAGCCTTAACTGCTGTGGTGAAAACACTCTTGGAAGAAATTAATTCTGTCATTCTTGAAAGTTTTACTACAAGTCACACAAGACAAAAGGAAGTTGAAGCCAAGTGGAAGGATGGTTCGTGTATTTTCCTCAGAGGGACAAATAAAGAAGTTGGTAAGTTTAGTTTTATTATGAGTTCGAAAACAGAAAGAAATATTTGATGGAGCATTTGGTCATCTCATATTGTATTGCTCATGATGAGAATGTCCATAAAGATCACCATGAAAATGATTTCAGATTACACACTAACACCAACACTAAGGAATAAAGAGGCAGCAAAGATTTAGGAAGAACTTTACAAGATCCTCCAAATAAATCAATATATGCTTTGATACTTAGTGATTTCAAGGTAAAGGCGGATACAGTTTAGGACAGCAAAAATGTGTTGGAAGATATGATTCAAGAAATAAGGAGTGAGAGAGGCTAAATATATGTAGACAACTCAGAAGCATCACACACAGGCATCATGACCACTTTATCTGAGAGAAGCATTAGATGGTATTGGATATGTGAGTACAAAATAACACCACAAAAATGAAATTGATTAGATTTTTCATAACCAGGGAACAACTTGTTATCAATTTAAGACTCCTTGAATAAAATGTTTTCTGATAGATCACAAATTTGTCAGAACAAAGATGAAAATTAATGCAAAGCTAGAAGAAAGAATAAAAAGATTTGGTATATCATTAATACAACTTTATTCTGATTAATTTCAACAAGTTATTGACACCAAAAATGGGAAGTAGGTTCAGGAGAGGTCCTTGACAGCAATTATAACATTTTGTATGTAAATTGATTTAACTACAAAAAGTAGTTAAAAAGAGCCCAGAAATTTCTTAATCAGCAAGCAATTGATCTACTTGCCAAGTATATAAATATGGCAGCCAAGAAAACTCACATAAACTTATTTTTAAACTCTTACAGAGAAGAACAGTAGAAAATTATGAATAGTATTTCTTCACAAAATAGCAATAAATGAGGGGAAATCACTTTAAAGAAAGCTTGGTAAGACACTCAAGTAAGTAGAGTCATCCCAAGAACATTAATGGATGAAATGGGAAAGAGAACAAACAAGTAGATGAAAGATGGAAAAAGACGTCCAGAGATTTTTATAACAAATTATTTTTATCATCAAGGACAGAGAAACCACCATATATTGATTTTAAACACTGTCATCCCATATGTGCTTTTACAGGAAGCGAAAATGTCACTGAAGTAAACAGAAAACACACAAACAAATGGTTTAGACCAAGTATATATGCAAAGGTCCATGTTGGAGTCCACATAATATGGAAGGTAAAGAGAGATAGATTCTTAAAGTGTAATGCTAGCAATAGCTATTGTTTTAAAGTACCTACTATGTGCCAGTCACTGTGCTAAATGCTATATAGATATTATATCATTTGATCTAAAGGAGAAAAGATATCAAAGTTGGGGGAATGGGAATAAAACTTCAAACTTTAATCATACCAAAAGATGCAACCAAGAGAATATCTATAACTAGGACCACATCTATATGGAATGTTTTGTAAATAATCTATGCATACATTGTAGATATCCTGGATTAAAGTCTTGAAACAGATAAACTCTATAACATAATATTCCATAGCAGTCCGCAACTCTACTATCACATAATTGTTTGAAAGACATAGCAAATACTGTTTGCGTCTCTCTTTTTCTCTCCAGAGATTGGCACAGAGATCAATAAATGCTTGTTGACTGTTGATTGTGTTTGGTGATCTTAAAAAAAGCATTTAACTTAATAGAGCGAAACATTAACTTAAAAATCCTCCTTCAAATATGAACAGGCAGTTTTCAGAGGAAGAAATTAAAGATATCAACAGTCATATGAAAAAATGCTCTAAATCAATATTGATTAAAAAGATGCAAATCAAAACTCTGAGGTGCCACATCACACCTATCAGATTGGAAAAACATGACAGAACAGGAAGATGATAAATGATGGAGAGGATGTGGGAGAGTTGGAAACTAATTCATTGTTGGTGGAGCTGTGAGCTGATTCAATAATTCTGGAGAGCAATTTGGAACTATGCCCAAAGGGCTACAAAAATATGCATAACCTTTGACCCAGTAATATTGCTTCTAGGATTGTATCCCCAAGAGATCATAAAAATGGAAAAGTGTCCTACATGTACAAAAGTATCTATAGCAGCACTCTTTGTGGTGGCCCAAAACTGGAAATCAAAGGGATGCCTATCAGTTGGGGAATGGCTGAATAAATTATGATGTATGAATGTAATGGAATACTATTTTTCTATAATGATGAATAGGAAGACTTCACAGAGGCCTGGAAAGACTTATATGATCTGATGCTGAGCGAAAGGATCAGAACCAGGAGAATTTTTACACAGCAACGACCACAGTATGCGAAAGATTTTTC
The DNA here is from genome assembly GCA_028658325.1 of Potorous gilbertii. NCBI lineage: Eukaryota > Metazoa > Chordata > Mammalia > Diprotodontia > Potoroidae > Potorous > Potorous gilbertii. Next base: position 5,778 of record JAQQSK010017312.1, on the reverse strand, counting down.
TGGTAGACTTAGAACTTCATTGCAATGCAAGGACTTAAAAAAAATTTCCAATGGTCTTTTAAGGCAAAATGTCTTCCACATTCAGAGAAAGAACTGTGGAATTCAATTGCAGAATGTAGCAGATCATTGTGTGTGTGTGTGTGTGTGTGTGTGTGTGTATTATGTTTTGGTTTGTTATATGATTTCTCCCATTCATGTTAACTCTCCTACACAACATGACTATAGTGAAAATGTATTTAATAGAAATGTAAGTGTAGAACCTATATAAAAATTGTATACCATCTCAGGGATGGAGAGGAAAGGTAGGATGGAGGGGGGATATCTAAGTTATATGGTAGTAACTGTAGAACACTGAAAATAAATAAAATTAATTTTAAAAATTCTCCTTCAAGAAAGTGTCTCTGGTGAATATACCAAAATTATACATCATTCCTTGTAAGATATACATCCAACATATGTAATTTTGTTCGTTGACCTTCTGGTCATTAAAAACAAATGAGATCTAAAACAATGACATGTATTTTCCCCAAAATTGTTTATCATCATCATGGAAAAGATCCCACACTGAATCCAAGGGAAGGAATGACCATGCCATACACATGGTAAGATACTGCAGATGCTACTATTTGTGAACAACTTTGTGCTCTTCTGGAACATTATAGAGCATCTTAAATGAAAGCTATGATCACTCAGAAAGGATTGCTCTATCTATGTAAGAAAAAACAAGTAGATAAAAATATCTGTTGTGTAGACTATATCATATAATAGAATAGACAACCTATTGATCTTGTTTATAAACATATCACTTGGAAAGCCACTTCAAAGAACAATGAGTTGAGTCAAAACCAAAGAAGAGGAGCTTGGATTGTCTTTTGGAAATTTCAAAGTCCTTTTAGTGAATTCAAGCTTCACTTGGAAACAGAAATCCATCTTTTTTGTTACTAATACTTTCCCATTGATATTGTCTGACTGGGAGTCAAGTTACTTTAGAGTCTCTGGAAAATTTAATTTGGTATTCCTCAGAGAGCAATGAAGATGCATGGTGAACACAAGCTGCCTAATTTACATTATAAACAAAGAATTTTTAAAAGGAAATGGTGTAAAAATACCATCAAAGAAAATATAACGGAAAAACAGTGAGCTGATCATGTAACAAGAAGTAATTGATGGACTATCCCTATGATTGGTTACTATCTTCTCAATGTCAAGACAATGTGTGACATGACACCAGCACGATGGGTAGTCTGTGAATCAAACTGAGAGAAGGACACAGATGAGTTATTCAGGATAGGCAGGCATGGATGGCTTGAATTTGAATTATTGGAAGAACTTCCACTGGATAAGATCATAGACCCATTGTATTACTGCGGTACAGTCAGGAATGTCTCCACAAGCAACCTTACAGAAAAGGAGTTCCAGAAATTGACTTCACTGTTTAGCATGTCACGGTTTCTCCTAATGTGTTATAAATATAAATATTAACCAAGACATTTGTGTTACTTAAAGATTTCACACATGCTATTACAATACAATGACAGATAGATGGCACAGTGGATAGAGCACTGGGCTTAGACAGAAGAGGATTCATCTTCATGAGTTCAAATCTTGCCTCAGATACTTACTAGCTTTGTGAATCTGGGCAAGTCATTTAACCCTCTTTGCCTCAGTTCCTCATCTGTAAAATGATCTGGAGAAAGAAATGCCAAACAACTACATTACCTTTGCCAAGCAAATCCAAAACATGGTCATGAAGAGATAAACATAACTGAAAAATGACTGAAAATCTCAATATAAATCATAAAGCATGCTGGAACTGAAGTCAGGAGACCTAGATTCAAGTCTCAGCTCCACTTTGATCTGTGTGACCATTGGAAAGTCATTTACCTTCTAAGTGTCCTCATATTTTACGTGACAGGTGAGTTTCTAATCTGCATAGAGGGAGGGATTTTTTATGCTGGAGCTCCAATACAGTCATAAGACTAGTCATGGTTCCCTCTCTCCCTCCTCAGCTTCCACAATAAAAATATTATACTAAAAATATTAGTACCATATATCTTATGGAGATGTGGGCAAACAACTGCTCAATCAGTTTAATGCTATAAACATAAAATTATTATTTAGAAAGAGTTGTCAGTACTTCAAATATCCAAGATGTCAGGGGTATGGGTACTCCCTCAATCATCACAAATCTTAACCCTTCCACACACTGATGACATACATCTTGATTTACTGTGCTTCCCCCTAAATATCTGTTGGCTCTAGTGATGAGACTCGCTGAATTTAGCCAGACTCTTCCTCAGATGGTTGTCATGAAGTCAGAGCCAACAATACAAAGTCCTCTGCTCAGCTTGTTTTGGAAGCTCATCCAGTTTAAAACCTGATAAAGCAACCATTCTGGAGAGCAGTTTGGAACTATTCCCAAAGGGCTATCCAACTCTGCGTACCCTTTGACCCAGTCATATACCTACTAGGTCTATAGTCCAAAAAGATCAAAGGAAGAGTGCCTACATGTACAAAGATACTTATAGCAGCTCTTTTCGTGGTGGCAAAGATTGGAAATTGAGGGAATGACTATCAATTGGGGAATGGCTGAATAAGTTGTGATATGTAATGAAATATTATTGTTCCGTAAGAAATGATGAGCAAATGGATTTAAGAAAAACCTGAAAAGATTTACAAGAACTGATGCTGAGTGAAATGAGCAGAACCAGGAGAACACTGTACACACTAATAGTAACACTGTGTGATTATCAACTATGACTGACTTAGCTCTTCTCAACAATACAATAATCCAAGACAATTCCAAAGACTCATGATCTAAAATGCTATCCACATCCAGAGAAAGAATTATGGAGTCTAAATGCTCATTGAAACATATTATTTCCACTGTGGGGTTTTTTGAGTGATTTTTCATTTTGTTCTGTTTCTTCTTTCACAATATGACTAACGTGAAAATGTTTCCATGATTGGACATGTATAACCTCTGTTAGATTGCTTGTTATCTTGGGGGGTGGGGTAGGAAAGAGGGAGGGAGAAAAATTTGGAACTCAGAATCTTATGAAAATAAAAGTTGAAAACTATCTTTATATGTAATTGGAAAAAATAACATATTAAGAGGACCTGACCAAGTATGTGCCCTTCTGGAAGAGCCTTTGATAATCTGGAATCAAGTTCTCACCACAATGAAGACTCACAAGCAGAATTTAATGGAGGCAAGAAACAAGTCTACTCTAAAAATCATTTATGAAACATAACAATTAGTAGGAAGAACAGTGACTAAAGTTTTCTTAGACTCTACAGATTTCCTCATTACCCAATGGTTTAAATGATAGTTTGCATGAAATGCTATAATTGTTTCAATGAAAAGAGAAACACAGAAACTTACAATGAAAAACTGTCAATAACAATAATTCACAATCACAGAGTGTTTTACTATAGAGCCATAACTAGGGTATCGAGATTGATACTTTGCCAATTTCAGAATGCTGAATTTGAAAGGTATTGAATGAATTTGAAATAAGACTTCAAGAAACAGGTCTTAACACTTAATATCAAGAAGAATAAATTAAAATAGGAAGTTACTAAATAGTATACTTCCTCCTACTCCATGTATGATTCTTCCTTTTTGCTCATTGTCCCTTTTTCCACAAGGTGGCATCTAAAAGTAGCAGCCTTGACCTGTGCCAGTACCTCAGCCCTTACAAGGTAGTATTCAGCTTTAAAAAATGATAAAGGGACACATTTTGTGACACTTGCCCCAGGTCTTGTTTGTACTGTCCAAGGTTCTATCTCTGCTTCATATAAACTCTTACCTTTCATTCTCCTATCAGTCTTTTCAGGTGGGCAATACAAGTACAAATATGAGGAAACTAAAACTTATAGAGATTTTAAAGTCAACTAATATTTATTAAGTGGCAAGCATGTGCCAGGTATTATGCTAAGTAGCAGGGATTCAAATGAAGAGAAAAAGACAGCCTCTGGTGTCACAAAGCTGAGTCTAATGGGGGAACAACAAGGAAAAAAATTACATACAAAGACTATATAGAGGCTGAATTGGTCAGAATCCCAAAGGAAAAGCACTAAGATAAAGGAGGTCTGGGAAAAGCCTCTTGCAGAAGATGGAATTTTAGCTGAGATCAAATCCAATGACTTGCTCAAGTTCATACAGCTGTAAATGGTGATGATGTGAATGAAAGTTAGTGATTTTTTCACTAAGAAAACAAATGAAATGAAAGCTCAATGAAATCAAACCAGAAAAAGAAAGGAATTCAGTAATTAATAACTCAGGAAAATACCTGAATTGGTAAAGAGCTTAAATTTTTGAAGAGAGATAGTTGGAAGATAAATACTGTGATCCCTTTTCTAGAAAAACAAGATGTTGATTTTGAGACTTGCTCTAATAGTTATGACCACATTGCAATGTAAACAGATGCTGCTAAAGGACATGCTACTTGTGGCCTTTTTTATATCACTCATTACCTGAACAATCCTCTTTTGCCTTTAGCTCAGCAAAGATAAACTTGGGTCAAATCTTCATCTTATTATTTATTATCATAAATTCCTAGAGTTCTAGCCAATCTTTTCCTGCCTTTAAACGCAACCATTATTGTATTAATTTTGGGATGCTGAGAGAGCATCCATTAGCTTTTATCTTTTCTAAGAATTCTGTGTTTGCACCCAGCTGATATGAGGGAAGACCATCAAAGAATATTTGGGCTAGAAAAAGGTTCAAGGGAGGTGCATAATACAGATGCAGGAATCTGTAGTGGGGCAGGAGAACTGAACAAATAAATAACCTTACCCTACTGAGGAAATCAAGCATGGTTTCTAGAAAGAAGAAAGTGTTTAGAGTGTAAGACCTGGAAGAGGCCAAGATGGCAGAGCTGAAAGACTCACCTATGCTAGGTCCGAACCCACAGCCCATTGATTTCCTCTAAAAAGAACTCCCAACAAATTCTGGAACAGTGGAAGCCACACAGCAACACAGCGAAAGAGATTTCCATTCCAGAGAGCCCTGAAAAACTGATCGCAAAGGTCCATCGCGCACCGGACAGGAGCGGAGCCCTGCCCCACCCTGGCTGCCCGGCACTGAGAGGAGCGAGCAGATCCAAGCAGGTGTCAGGGACGGAATCTCCAGTGGCCATGAAGGTCCTTTCACCCACAGACTCACAAGTCAGTGAGAGAGATGGGCTGAGAGGGGAGTGGGGTGTCTCTGGGACTCAGGCCCCCTCGGGAGGCAGCGGCAGCAGCGGCCAGAGGCCCCTGGAGCAGGTGGCCAGAGGTTCCCGAAGCAGGCGTCCAGAGGCTCCTGGAGCAGGCAGGAGCTGGGCAGCAGCTCCATTACAAAAGGTCTCTGCATAAACCCCCTGAGGGAACTGAGCTTGGGAGGCAGCCCTGCCCCCACCTGAGAACCTGATTTAATCTTACCCTGAATAGCAGCCAGGCCTGCCGCCACAAGCCCTGAGGCTGGGGAGCAGCATTTGAATCCCAGACCCCAAGCACTAGCTGGGCGCACCTAGGCCAGGGGTGGAGAGGACTCTCAGAAGTCAAGTAACTGGCCCAGAAAAGGGAAAAAAACTAAGACCATAGAAGGTTATTTTCTTGAAAAAATGATTCCAACCTTCATCTCTGAAGATGAAGAAGAAGAAAACTGCTTACCATCAGGTAAAGACATAGGAGTCAAGGCCTCTGTATCCCATACATCTGAAATAGGTATCCCATGGGCTCAGGCCATGGAAGAGCTCAAAAAGGATTTTGAAAATCAAGTTAGACAGGTGG
>JAQQSK010017311.1:0-10157 GCA_028658325.1 Potorous gilbertii | reverse complement strand
GTTCAACCAAACTAGGAAGATTTAAAGGATAATTCAGACCACTTACTATACCTGCTGTCTGAGGACCAGCTTAGCCAAATGTGGAGAAGCCTGTCTTCAGTGGGCTGGTTGTTTAGGGATGAATTCTTCGTCCATGGCAAAGAACAGAAGGAAGGAAAAATACAGTTGTACAGTAGTTCATGCTTACCAAATACAATATCTGTAGGATCTCATTTGAGCTTCATAACTCCATGAGGTAGATAGGGCAGGTGGTATTACCCTCTCATTTTACAGATGAGGAAACTGAGGGCTAGAAAGGTCAAATGATATACCCAAGGTCATGTAGCTAGAAGTGCACAGAACTAGGACTTTAAGCCAGGTCTTATGATTTCAGGTCTGGTGATTTTCCACATTTACTATGCTACTTCTGCTCATAGCTTAGGATGGGTAGTCACCCATATTTTCTACCTAGAGAGTCGTCATAGGAATATGGTAGAGATTGGACCTGGAATGGTGGACAATGTGTGATCACTACCTATGGTCATTAATGAATTGATGGCTAATGGGATCACCCTGCATTCCAGGAGCCTGATTTGCTCTCATTCAATTTCAAGAAACTTAAATGTCTAGGTCTGCCCACTGTAAGTATGATTAATAACTCAATGTTCATGTCCCCTGTGTTTAAAGGCTTCAACCTTAGTTTTGCCAACAACTTTTGTTTATGTTCACAGTACTTGAAGAGCCCAAGGACTTTTCTTGTCAAACTCGGGACTTACAAACCTTGAACTGTACCTGGGATCCAGGAAGAGACACGTTATTGCCGGAGAATCTTCCAACCCGCTACAGTTTATTTGAATGGCAAGTCATGTGTTCTGGTTGAAGCTTGGTAGTATTCCAGCCCTCCCTGTGCAGGATGTAAAGCCAAAAGCTTCCCTGAGATGTTATAGAAAACTGAAACAAATAAGCCTAATTGTCATCCTTTAAAGGGTTACTAGTTTGCCCTGGCTCTGACCAAAGTTTTGCTAAATCTAATGAGTTAGAAAGAAAAGTTGGAGATCCAAGTGTGAAAATGCAATCTGATTCATGACTTAGGTCTACCTAATTTCCTACTTTTCTTATAGTGGCATGATGTTTACGATTATAGAACTCTCTCAAATCTGTGCAGTACTTTGTATCTATTGTCTCATTTGATTCCCACTGTGGGATTGGTACCGCAGACATCTCCATTTTTGCTAATGACAAAATTGAGAATCATAAAGATTGAGTCATTTCCCAAGGTTACAAATGTGACAACTAGGACTCAAACCCAGAACTTCTTATTCTAAGTCTGGTGATCTTTGTGAAAGTTACACAGTTCTTTGGCCAAAGGAAATTAAGGGAAGTCCTAACTATCCAGGAGGAAGAAACAGGAGGCACCTTATTGTTAAATAATGGCAGTTATATAGTGCTTTAAGATTTACAAGATGCTTAACAATCATCTCATTTGTTCCTTGCAACAACCCAGGACTATTGTTAGTCTTATCTTACAGATGAGGAAACTGAGGCAGACAGAGGTTAAAGGATAGGGTCATAGAGCTAGTGTCTGGTGTAGGATTTGAATTCAGTTCTTCCTGATTGCAGGCCCAGTGCTCTGTCCACTGTACCACCTTGTTACCTCTGTAAGAATGTAAAATTTACAAAAATCAAGTTGTTTAAATTCTATTTTTATTGTCTATAATTTTCAGTGGGGGAAAAAGTGGACATCTACTATTCCCAGTAATATAACATGGAACACTCTGAATATGCTCCCTAAGCAGGAACAGATCTGTTTTTTACCAAAATTATGTTATTGTAATTATTTGTTTGTTTGTTTTAAAGGTTTTCCCAGAAAAATATTGATTGTGTTCACAGAAATTGGTGTACCTTGCAACTGACCCCAGACATGCAGGACACATATAACTTCACCCTGATGGCTGAAAATAAAATAGGAAAGAAAAGAACAAGCATTTTCTTCAATGTGACCCAACAAGGTGAAAATGTGGATAACAAAGTAAACTATATGATCTCTCTCTCTCTCTCTCTCTCTCTCTCTCTCTCTCTCTCTCTCTCTCCCCCCCTCCCTCCCTTCCTCCCTCCCTCCCATGTAATGTGCTCTCTCTCCCTCTCTCTGTCTTCCTCTTTTTCCATCTCTCTCTTTTCATCTCTCTCTATCTCCTATTTTTCCATCTCTCTCCCCCTCTCCTTTCCTCTCCCTCCTTTCGTTTTCCATCTCTCTCATCTTTCTTTTTCTCTCCATACCCCCCACATATATATACACACACAAATATACATATATATGCATATATAAATACATTGATTTCTCCTGCCACAAGATACTGTGAAAAGGGCGCAGACTCTAACATCAGAGGACCTATATTTCCCCCTATCTATCCAATTAGAGAATGGCTCTTTTCCTTGTAAATTTGATTCAGTTGTTTATCTACTGTAGAAATAAAACCTTTATCAGAGAAATTTGTTGCAAAGGATTCCCCCCTTCTAGTTTCCTGCTTTTATTCTAGCTTTAGCTGCATTGGTTTTGTTTGTGCACAGTCTTTTTAATTTTATTTAATCAAAATTATCCACTTTACTTCCTGTGAACCTTTCTGCCTCTTGTTTGGTCATAAATTCTTCCCCTATCCATAGATCTGACAGGTAATTTCTTCCATGTTCCTCTAATTTGCTTATAATATCATTCTTTATATCTAAATCATGTACCCATTTTGAGCTTCTCTTGGTATACAATGTGAGATGCTTTTCTCTACTTAGTTTCTGTCATCCTACTTTCTCGATTAGTTTTTTTATGGAATAGAGAATTCTTGCCTCAATAGCTGAAATCTGAGTTTATCAAACATTAGCATACTTTGCTCATGTATTTGCTTCGGAAAAATTGTGTTTGCATGATCTGTTCCGTTGCTCAATCCCTCTTTTTCTCATCCAGTATCAAATTGTTTTGATGATTACAGTCATGTGGTATAAATTGGTCTGGTACTGATAGACTTCTTTCCTTCTCATTTTTCCTGAGATGGCTTTCCAGTCACTATGCTAAGTGAATATTTATTTACCTTTATAAACTAGATGTAGTAAGAATTTGGGTTTCCTACATGAAGAACACATTTTAGATCTATTTGTGTTTTTTACTCTCTTGACAGTTCAGCCAAAGTTTGTTGGTGAAATATCTATTAAAAATGTCAGTGCCACAGAGGCTACATTGACATGGCAGATTATACCCAACCAAAAAAACCTCAGTTTTTTGTGTCAGATTGAAGTCTACCATGATGGAAAAAGAATAGAGGTAAGAAATGGTCTCATGGAATTGAACTGTTGAAAATTATTTAGACCTTTCTTCTTGATCTCTGACATCAAAGGATGTATGGTGTGTAGTCTCTGCAATTAATTTCTAATTGTTGATTTCAATCCAAATAAGGATAGGTCTGGCCAGAGTTGTAACTGGGAACTTTTGTGTCAAGGTCACAGATCAGAAAATGCCCATGGGGCAAAGAGAATAAAAGGCACCTCATTTCCTTTCAGGTGAGGAGGGAAAGCCATTGATCTATGGAGGGAAGACTGAGATCTTGGGACACTGATAGAAGGGCACTTTGTCGGGGATAGTTAGGACAAGGTGAGAGGGAAACTCACCCTAGAATGAAATCTGGCAATTTTCTATTTTTAATAGTTAAAATTGCTAACTGGGTGTTCTATAGCTTCAGTGTTAATAAAGGACCACAAATGTTGTCAAGATCTTTTAAATTCTATCCTGCCTTTGGTTTGATTCTGGACCTGGCTTTAGCTTTAGGAAAATGTATACTCACATCAACTCTGTTTATCATTTCTTCTTTGATTTACCAGTACAACACTTCCAATTCTGAATTCACTTTAAGGGGATTACAACCTTATGCAGCACATTCAGCTCGAGTACGCTGCTGCACAGCCTATCACTTTTGGAAATGGAGCGAATGGAACAGCAAAAACTTCACCACAAAGGAGGCTGGTAAGTTTGATTCATTGCAGTGCAACTCTAGGACGTTTGTTGCTTGAGACTCTACTTGCAGACTCGCGGTACTGCTTAAAACTTAAATAATGAGAGGTGCTGTGGTCTAGTTGAACATATTTCTAAAGACAATTTCCTTTATCAAATATGTAATTTTTTTAAATGGAGGAAGGGTAGAGGGTGTTAGTGTATGAACCTGTGATTTCATTGGTGAAAGAAAATAAATATCTTCATTCACTTCAGATCTATAGCTGCTTTGCCACTTCCTGTTGCAGAGAGCTGCTTGGGGCTGTGAGAAGCTGAATGACATTCTGGATCACATAATCAGTAGGTTTCAGGCAGGACTTGAACCCAAGTCTTCTTGGCTCTGTGGATGGTTCTCTGTAGGCATTACGCAAAGTGAATATTAATTTACCTTTATGTAACATTTTGAGGTTAAGTGACTTGCCCTGGGTCACTCAGTTAGTATGTGTCTGAGGTCAGATTTGAAGTCAAGAAGATGAGTCTTCCTGACTCCAGGCCCAGCACTCTATACACTGTACCACCTAGTTGCCCCATATTAAACGCCTACTATATGCCATATATGATGGTAGGGTTGCAGATAATAAAAATAAAAGTCTCTGTCCACAAGAAATTTACTTTCTAATAGAGAAAGACAACAGAGGGGTAGTGACCAGGGAGGATGGCTATGCTCTGTGATGTCACCTGTAGAGATGGAAAGCAATTGATTGGCATGTATTATGTAGCAACAGTAATATTCATGTGATTATCATTCCCAGAGCTAGAAAGAGGGAAGGGTCAAGAGTACCTGGCCAGAGAGGAGCAGCATGGTGATGGCTGTGAGTGAGGCTCCCTAGCTAGCACTTAAATTTTGTTCTTTTACTTCCTTCTCTAGGGCTGCTCCACTATATTGCCCTTGACTCTGAGTGTAAGTTGTAGTTAAAAATGGTATCATTCCGTGAAATTTTAATTAACATCTTATTTTAATTTCTTGCCCTTGATTGGGTCCTCAAGGCTTTTTTGGTTGCTTCTGTTGCTTTAAGTGTTTTTGGAACCAGCAACAATTTATCTATTGGGTAAATAAAAAGAGTAATGGAAGCTGAAAAATAGGAACCACATTAGCAGTTCCCTATGGTACTGCTTTAGGTTATGAATATTCCGAATCCCTCCAACAGAGGGTCTTGATACCAACCCCAATGACAGCTCGATAATTTTTCTCCAGAATGATGACTAATAAATGGAACATTTCCTTAGCAGTGACCCAATCCCACCCAAATAATCATAGAGTCAAAGATCTTAGAGCTTGATTTGATCCAACCTCTCAGGTTAAGGCACTGTATTTCCATTTTACAGATGTGGCTAAGACAAAGTAATTAGTGATTTTCTTAAGGTCATGCAGTACAGTCTGTACCCTGAAGGGGAAGCATATCCTGGCTGTCCTTCTCATAATGTGGTGCATTAGAAACATTGTCAGAAGAAAGGAGAGTTAGTGATATTTTTTCAGGCTGATGGATTTCTTGATTGTCTATCACAGGAGGTAATTTTAATGAAAGATTACTGAATCATTTACAAACTACTATGCAAAATAAAGAACTTATAATTGGATTTTTTTCTCATCCATTGATTTTTTTAAAATCTCAAATTGACATAGATTTCATTTTTGTTTTCTAGGCACTTTACAGATGCATGCTCTGAGTTTTATAACTTCCAAAAATGAAATCCAATGTGCAGGTTCTGTTTGGAGCTAAAAGAATTGATTTCTCATGCTTAAGTGATCAGCCATAGAGTATCTTTTTAATACCAACTTAGCTGGGAAGATTGTGCAATTTCAACAGGGATGCAGATAACAAAAGGAGGAGGCTGTTCAACTCTGAGCCCTCCTGGCTCCCCATCAAACATCTGTACAGCATCTTTGAGGCCAATATGCACCTTTTGTACTTTTAGAACTCAGGCAAGGGAACAATGGTGGTCTGCCACTTGAGGGGATTCTGGCATCATGGGAATTTACCTGGCTTACTTTCTGTAGATTATCCAACCCTATTCAGTAAATTCCATTTTATTCAATAAACATTAAGAACCTACATTAAGGCATTATGTTTTTGGGATACAATGGGAAAAACAAAGCTCTAAAGAAAAAACATTTATTGATGTGTTTTGTTTTTACCTCACCACCGTTTCCAGATATACATACCATCTCATCCCATCACTTCTCCTTCCCCCATCCCAGTTGAATTCTTTCTCATAATTAAAAAAAAGTACATTGTATTTGACAATGGATGCAACATTCTGCCTTCTTGTCTTCCCATCTCTTTGAAGAGAAGGAAGTGTTTCATTACCTGTTCTCCAGGTCCATTATTGGTTTTCCATTCCCTCAAGAGTTCTATTTTTTTCTGGTGGGTTTTTTTTCTTTCATTTTCATTGTTGTAATCAATTGTTTATATTCTTTTCCCATTTTTTCTTATTTTACTCAATATTAGTTGATATAAATCTTCCATTTCTCTGAATTTCATACATTGGTCAATTCTTACTACACATTAATACCTCATTACATTCATTTTCTCCACTTTGTTTAGACGTTGCCCAGTTGATAGGCAACCAGCTTGCTTTTAATTCTTTGTTATGACAAAAAGTACTGTCCCTGCTCTTAGTGGCATTTTCCTATAGTCAAAAGGTTTGTAAGCTTAATACCAGATCTGTTAAATTATAGATTGTTGGTAGGGAAACATCCAAGGTTGTCTAAAATTAAGCTATTAGGCGTAGGACTTTAGACCAACCACAATAAGTTAGGGTCCTTTAATTCTTAGTAATACTGTGGACCTTGTGAAATTAGCAACATAAATATTATTTGTGTCTCAGTTGGTTAATGTTTAAAAAAAATTCTTTTGTGGTCTATATTGTAAATGCTTTAAAAAGAAGTATCACTTGATCAAAAGTTGGAAATGTTTTATGTGATATGAACTGTGTTGAAAATGAAAAATAAAATGAAAAAGTGCTGGCATGAGAATTTTTATCTATATTGGAACTTGGTGTCTGTCTTTGACAGAAATTTGTACCCTTCAGAAGCACCAATTCTTAAGGCTAATTTCAGTCTCCATAGAAGCTATAAAACCTGATAACTGAAAGGGACTTTAGAGGACATTTAGTCCAAGTTCTTAATTTTATAATTGAAAAAACTGCTCTGCTCCATTCCCTTGACTCTTAAAAACTCTGCTATCAATTGGGAATGAAGGTGGTAACTGTTGGAGAAATTCACCCCCAGAATTTCAGCAGTCAAATATCAGTTGAGATTATGTAGTAGAAATTTTAATGGATCCGGTTAGAATGTTGCTGGGTTTTCCCCTCTTTCTCCTTCACTGTTTAGCAGCGCACATAGATGAGCAGAAAAACTGGATGGTAGAAGGTTGGGCAAAATTTCCTTTTCTGAACTAGAGATAGCCTGAACGTCTTGCTTATAAGCACCTGGCATAATCTGACAACTTTTCTTTGGTTCATTGCAGCTCCCTCAGGGGCTCTCAATATCTGGAGAATTGTGGAATGTGTTTCAGGAGGATATAATGTGAAAATATTCTGGAAGGTAAGTTGTCTTGGACTCAAGATTCCAAACGCTTTCTGGATAACTCTCTCTGGATGTTCCATGAGTACTTTAAGGTCAATATATTTGAAACGTAATTCATCATTTTCCTCCAGAACCAGTCCCTTTTCCTGACTTTCCTATTTGTTATCAAAAACATCCCCATTTTTCCCAGTGCTTGTAACCCCAGTGCCATCTTTGACTCTTGGTCTCCACTTCATCTCTATCCCTGCAACATTCAATCACTTACCAAGTTGTGTTTCCTCAATATCGCTCACATCTGTTCCCTTATCATTTTCACTACCACTGCCTTATATCTAGACTGCTGCAATAGCCTCCTAACCATTTTCTCATTCTAGTTATTTCCCTCCTTTAGGGCACCCCCTAGATTAATCTTCCAGATGCACAGTTTTCATCATTTCAATCTCCCAACTCATTGTGGTTCAGGGCAAAGACAGAGTCAGATGTCCTGGGTTTGAATCTCAGCTGTGCTCCTTACCCGCTTTGTGATCTTGGGTAATTTACTTCTCCTTTCTGGACCTTAGTTACTCATTTGCAAAATAAGAGCACTGGGGCAAGTGACCTCTAACATCTCTTCTGCCTCTAAATCCATGACCCTACAAATAATATATCCTGGCGAAGAATAGCAAAATGGGATTTTTAAACATATATTAGAGGTAAGAAGATCAAAGAACAGCTACCCCTGTTACTCAGAGTAAGTGAAATGATAACAGACAGTGAAAAAAGGCAAAACTGCCCGATAATGATTTTATTTTTTCTCTGCCGAGGAGGAGGATGGCACTGAAAAGTACAGATAAGTGAGGAGGTAGGAGAACACACTTAACCTTCCTTCAGTGGGTTTCAATCACTAGGTCCGTATAAAGTACATACCAGAGCTCTGAAGGAACTGGTGGATAGGGTAGCTAAATCTAAGTTGGTAATCTTTGAAAAGTCATGGATGAGGGAAGAGATATGAGAATGAAAACGTTGTTGTTTGTAAAAAAGAGAAGAAAGTGGCAAGCTAGTTTTAATGGCTGGCAAAATTAAATTATTAAAGGCAGAGTTTGTGAGCACTTAGGAGGGGAAACAGCAATCACTGAAAGGCAGAACATCTTTTCTTCCTCTTCCAAATGCGTGTTTAATGACAGAGAAGAACAAGTCCACAGCAGAGAAGAGTAAGGACCTCATAAAGTAACATCTAGAATAAAAGAGAACCTTTTTATCCTTTGCTTTAAGTAAAGTATGTTATTTTTGATGAAAACAGGGATGGCTATGAATGGATGAATATATACGCAAATTGTTGCGAGTGTGCTTGAATTTACAAGAAAAATCCAAACAACTAAGTCAATAAGTTCCCAAAATGGCAAATAAAAGCCAGACAGCTATAAGCTAGGCACTTGTTTAAACTCATTCATGATTGTCCATGATAGAAGGGATATACTTCATGAATTTTCTAATTATTTTCCACTACAAGCAATCTGAAACAGAAAAATCCAGTCCAGGATTATCTATCTATCTAGATACCTATCTTTACTCTTTTTTAAAAAAAAATTATTTTTCCCCAATTGCATGTTAAGACTTTTTTTTAAACATTTAAAAAAAAAGTTTTGAGTTCCAAATCTTATCCCTTCTTTTTTCCCTCTCCTCTTTTCCTAATCTTTTCTCTTCCTAGCAGCTTGTCATACTTGAAGTCAGCCATCATATCTCTTTACCACCACCTCCCTTTCCACTCTCTACCCCAGTCTTCTACCAAGCCCCCTTCTCTGAGTTAAAGGTTCTAAGTTCCGAATCATTTCTTCCGTGCTTGGTTTCTAGTCACCATTCAGGTCACTCTCTACTGAGAGTGCTCCAGCTTGTCAGTTCCTTCCTAAAAGAAGGTTTTTCCAAAGTGAGCTATTACTTTTATTTTATTTTAAACACCCAAAGACTGCCAGAAACCTGTAAGAGAAACAAAGTCAGGGGCCCTGGAAGGCATGGCACAAGAAACTCATTAATACAGCAGAAGGAATGTCTCTGGCAGCCCAATTTCTAGCCATATCAGCTGACAGGACCTGACCAGCACCCAGGCAGACTGAATTCAACTCAAAGCCCAGGCAAATGACCTAACAGCACCAAGGAGGAAAAATTACCTGAGGTTTTATAGGAAACCTGCTCCCAGTGCAACTTGACAACATCTGACAATGAGTAGAGTCAACCAAAGGCTTAGATGATGAAAGGAAAAGATCAAGAAGGGGCCAAGACCCAAAATGTAACTTGAACCACCAGAAAACTTATCCCAAGCCCAGGGGGCGGAGAATAGGATCACATTTTAGCTGCCTGTCCGCAGCATCCAAGACTACAGTGGGGAGCAGCATCTGACCCAAGCATAAAGACTCAATCTGGAAACCAAGCCTGGAAAAATGAGTAAGCAAAAGAAAATGCTGAACACAATGAAGAAATACTATGGATTTAGAGAAGAGAGAGAGATAAAGCTAGAAAAAGTAGCTCCACAGTCAGGCAATGGCCTCATGGTGTCTCAGGTCTTTATTCCTGGTTCCTTCCTCTATCCTCCCCGTATACAGGCATATCTCATTTTATTATGCTGCACTTTATTGCATTTTG
>JAQQSK010017310.1:0-10157 GCA_028658325.1 Potorous gilbertii | reverse complement strand
AAGAGACCCAGAAAGAGAAACTCCTAGGAATATTGTGGCCAAATTTCAGAGTTCCCAGGTCAAGGAGAAAACATTGCAAGCAGCTAGAAAGAAACAGTTCGAGGATAACACAGGATCTGGCAGCTTCTACATTAAGGGATCAAAGGGCTTAGAATAGGATATTCCAGAAGTAAGAGGAACTGGGATTAAAACCAAGAATCACCTACCCAGCAAAACTGAGTATAATACTTCAAGGAAATAAATGGTAATTCAATGATATAGAGGACTTTCAAGCATTCATGATGAAAAGATCAGAACTGAATAGAAAATTTGACTTTCAGACACAAGAATCAAGAGAAGCATGAAAAGGTAAACAGTAAAGAGAAATCATAAAGGACTTTCTAAAGCTGAACTGTTTATTTTCCTCCATGGAAAGATAATATTTGTAACTCTTGAGACTTTTCTCAGAATTTGGGTAAGTGGAGGGATTATACACACACACACACACACACACACACACACACACACAAATTACAGGTTAAGTTGAATCAGAAGAGATGATATCCATAAAAAAAATAAAATTAAGGGGTGAGAGAGGAAAATATTGGGAGGAGAAAGGGAGATATGGAATGGGGTAGACTATCATTCATAAAAGAGATAAGAAAAATCTTGTTCAATGGAGGAGATTAGGGAGAAGGTGAGAGGGAAAAAGTGAAGCTTACTCTCTTTACATATAGCTTAAGGAGAGAATAACATGCTTATTAAATTTGGTATGAAAATATATCTTACACTACAGAAAAGTAGGGGAGAAAGGGACAAGTGGGGTGAGGGGGATGATAGAAGGGAGGGCTTATGGGAGAAGGGAGTAACTAGAAGTAAACACTTTTGGGAAGCAACAAGGTCAAATGAGAGAATAGAAAAAAAGGGGGGCACAGGGTAGGATGGAGGGCAGTATAGTTAGTCTTACACAACATGACTATTATGGAAATCTTTTGCAAAATGACACATATATATATCCTGTATTGAATTGCTTGCCTTCTCAGTGGGGATGGGTAAGTAGAGTGTGTGAGAGAAGTTGGAATTCAAAGTACTAGAAATGATTGTTGAGAATTATTATTGCACATAACTGGAAAATAAGAAATACAGGTAATGGGGTATAGACATTTATCTTGCCCTACAAGAAAAGAGAGAAGGTGGAGATAGGGAAGGGTGGGGTATGATAGAAGGGAGGGCACAATGAGGGAAGGGGTAATCAGAATGCAAGGTGTTATGGGGTTGGGGAGGGGAGAGATAGGGAGAAAAATTGGAACTCAAAATTTTATGGAAATAGATGTTGAAATCTAAAAATAAATTTAAAAAACCAGACCACAAGAATGCCTGGAAAAAATAAAGCAGGAGGTGAAATATGAATTAGAGATTCTGATGGGAATAAAAGAAGAACAATAAGTAACTTTGAATAGGAGGTAGAAAATTGTACTAAATTAGTGAAGTCCCTGAAAACAGAATGGAAGCAAAAGAAGTCATTGATTCTGTGAGGCAATAAGAAATATTAGAACAAAGTGAAGAGCGTGAAAAGATACAAGAAAATGTAAGATATTTAAGAAATCATAAAAACCTGTTTATATCTAGTAGAAGCAGAAGACAAAATGAAAATAGAAAGAATACGTCAGTTACCTCCTGAAAGAAATTCCAAGTTGAAAACACTCATGGGTGTGGTAAACAAAATCCAGAGCTTCCAAGATAAAGAAGAAAATCCTACAAGACTCCAAAAAACAGCAAGAAAGTGCAGTCAAGATGACACAGGACAAGAGTATAGATTAAATGAACTGCTTTTAAATATGGTCAAAGTATCTGTCTAAAATAAAAATGTAGCAGTTTTTTTTTGAATTGCAGATGTGCCCGGTCATTTTCCAATAAGATAAAAAATAAAGCAAGAGTGTCTATATTACTGTATTTGATATAATTCTAGAAGTGCCAGTTACATAAATAAGAGAAGAAAAAGAAATTGAGGGAATAAGCATAGACAAAATGGAAACAAAATAACAAGTTCTGCAGATGGTATGATAGTCAAAATTAATTGCAAACAATAAAGTGCAATAAAATGATAGAATGTAAAAGAAATACTTAGAAATAAATATTTATGTTATTATTAATCACTAGCATTTATATGGTGCTTCAAGGTTTATAAATCCTTTTACAAATAGGTTTTCATTTTGTTTTTACAACCATCCTGATCACCCTGAGAGGTAGGTGTTGTCATTATTCCTTTACTCCTTACAGATGAGCGAACAGCCTGAGAAAAGTTAAATGACTTGCCCAGAGTCCCACAGCCAGGAGCAGTGTTTGAATTCAAGTCAAAGTGACCGCGGCTCCAGCGCTGTATCTACCACATCACGTTACTGCCTCTCTTACCTACAAACCCAGAAGCAGAGATAGAAAAGAAATTCCATTTAAAAAACTACAGAATGCACAACCAACCAGAAAACTGGCTAGCAATTTTATGAATACAACTATAAGGTATTTCTTACCTAAATAGATTTAAATAATGGAAAAGATATCAGTTGCTTATAGTTGGACTGTGCCAATAAAATAAAAATTACAATTCTACCTAAATTAATTCCTTTAATCTATAAACATTTAATAGGTGCCTACTATGTGTCAGGCAATAGTAAGCATTGGAGATAAAAAGAAAGTGAGAAAACATTTTCTGCATTCAAGAAACTCACAGACGTAGTCTAATTTGCCATACCAATTAAACTACCAAAGGATTACTTTATAGAGCTAGAAAAGCATAATAAATTTTACGTGGAGTAACAAGTCGCCAAAAATGTCAAAGAGAAGAATGAAAAAAGTGGGAAGAAGGACCCTGCCCCCAACATAGGAAGAAAAAAGAAAATAGCACCCATGAATGATTAAAAACATATGTGGATACATGAATATGGATTCTGAAGATGAGAACAAGCAGGACAGTTGTTGAACTAATACGTTAAATTTGAAATATTGCTTTAAGGATCGTGACATGTAGCAAGAGTCATAATTTCATGAGTAGTCTTCTTTGGCTGTTCTTTGTATGAATATGTGTTCATGCTTTTTGATGTTTTTAAGTTTGTCTGAATGTAATAGGAAAAAATTGAATGATCAAGCATAAGCTCTTGAAGAGGGTATATTCTAATGGGGAATACATTTAAACAAATAAGTACGATATCGTTTGAGGAGGAAGGCAAAATTAACAGTTAGATGAATCATAAAATGCTTCCTGTAGCACAGAAGTTCTTAATCTTTTTTTGTGTGTTGTGGAACCCAGTCTGATGAAACCTATAGACCCCTTATTGGAAAAAGAAAACCAATTGATCACCAGTCATTTATCAAGTATTTACTTTGTGTCAGACACTTGTGCTAAGCAGTAGAGCGTGGTGAGTGGTGGTGGAGAGAATAACATTCTATTGTGGAGAAAAGATATGCAAGCAACTATGTATAAACAAGGTATGGACAAGGCTATTTGGAGCTAATGTTAGAAGTAAAACACTACATTAATGCTTTTAAATGTATAAAATATGTAGGGTTATAGAAGAAAGCAATTTTGTTGAAGTTTTTCAAATTTGTGATATAGTAATATACGCAGCAATGGATCTAATTATAGTAATTTACAAGTAATAGCATAAATGATATATTGAGATATCTGCAACCACTGTCCTGTGATATGTAAATATGATTTCCATTTTTGACAAAGTTATAAGTACTGCTAATACTACATAGGATTGTTTTCATTCATAACTACATGGGTTCAGCAGTAGATGGAGTGCAGGAAGTTAGGAAAACCTGAGTTCAAATCTGCCCTTATTTATTAGTTGTGTAACTCTCAGCAACTCACTCAACCTGAGTTTCTCATCTAAAAAATGATACTAATAGTAACTGTCAGAGTTGTTCTGAAAACTAAATGAGATAATTTATGTAAAGTGATTTGCAAACCTTAAAGTGCTACGTAAATGCTAGCTGGCTGTTATCCATGGACTCCATGAACTGTGGATTAAAAACCCCTGGTGTAGAAGGTAGTAACTGAGCTAAAAATCTAAGAGATGAGGGTGAAGAGTGGGTGTATCCTAGACATAGAACTGGAAAATAAAATACTGACTTTGTAGGATCAGCTTGTATAGATAGTAGAATATGGGAAGATCAGTAATGTAAAATATCTGGAGAGGTGTCCTGGAGCCAGACTGTTAGAACTTCTAAATGCCAAGTTGAAGGGTATAGGGGTGGGGAACCTGTGGCCTCGAGGTCACATGTGACTTTCTAGCTCCTCAAGTGTGCCTCATTAACTGGATCCAGACTTCACAGAACAGTTAAAGGACCACACTTGAGAACCTAGAGGGCCATATGTGGCCTTGAGGCTGCAGGTTCCCTGCCCTTGGGTTAGTATTTTTCATTCTCAATAGGGAGTCACTAAAGATTCTTGAGCATGGGAAGTAGCCAATATCTGCTCAATTATTTTTGCAGCTTTGTAGAGGTTATGTTGGAGATGTGAGAGATGGGAAGTAGAGAGACCAATTAAGAGTCTATTGCACTAGTCCAGCTGAAGGATGATGAGAAGCTAAGAGAAGCCAAGGGATACAAGAGATGTTATGAAAGTAGATTTGACAAGACCCTGCAGCTGATCACAAGTGTGGGTCTGGGTAGAGAAGTGTGGAAGATGTCTGTGAGATGGTAGAATCACTGGAGATGGCCAAGGATGCCAGTATACAGTCTAATGACACTTTGGGTATAGTTCTAAATTTCTTTCCAGAATGACAAGAATAATTTACAGTTCAACTAACAGTGCATTGTCATACCTGCCTTCCCATAGTTCTTCCAATAATTGCCTTTTTTTCTGTATTTGTCATCTTTGTCAGTAGGATGTATCTAAGGTAGAACCTTACAATTGTTTTATTTTGCGTTTCTCTTTAATTTGCACTTCAAAGTTATCCTACTATATCATATCTATCTCTGAAGTACTGGCTTTGTGACTCAATATATTTATTAATCTCTCAGTGCATTAGCCAACTCTTGAGACTCACGTAGAGAAGGTGCCAAAATGCCTTGGATAAGGAAATTTCTTCAAATCAGAGTTCTCCAAAGCAGTGAAATCAAAGCTCTATTCCCTCTCCCATTCTCTTGTTATTAGAAATTTTGAGCATCTTTTCATGTTTTTGATTTATTACATTTCTTCATTCAAGGACTTATTCTTTATCTAGTGACATGATCTTCTTCTTGATCATCCTGTTTGGGTGGTTAGGCTGTCCCCTTCAAGTACGTTCTGTGATGCTCTAGGACTTGATGCACAAGTCTTCCATCCACTCTAGGTAGGAGCCACCTCGGAGACCTCATCATCCATAACACAATCCTCCTTCAACTTGAAATCTGTATAGAATTTTGATGACAATGGTAAAAATCTTTGAGGAGTATTTGCCTCCTAATTTTATGCTATAACTGATGTTTGTGGTCAAACGGTTGTCAAGATCATCTCCTAAAAGAAGTCTTAAATCATTTTGATGTATGGCTAAGACATGGTATGTGAAGGAAGTCTTGAAAGTTATATTTTGCCCTAACAAGTCAATTTTTAAAAATCAAGAAATTATATTTATAGTAAGATCTTATATTCTCTACATTTTTAGTCAGTTTTGTGATAGTAAATGAGTTTTACTATAGAATTATTACTTATGAAAGCCTGCCTATTTTCTGTTAGTGCCTTCTTCAAGCATGCTGTCAATGCATGTATAACAGATTCTCAAAAAATACATAGGAAGGAAAGTAAGTTTTTAAAAATGCTGGTTATCTGTCATCTTTTTAGTTATTAATAAGGTCCAAGGTTTTTTTTTCTATATCTTCTATAACAGTCTTCTGACTAGTAATTTGCTGTTCTTTTGAGATCTGTTTGTTCATATTCATTAAACTATTTTCCATTAGTAAATGATTCTTGATCATTTATAATTATGATGTTTCCCTATATATCTTAGATATCACTGTTATTGGAAGTATGCAATGGAAAGACTGTTTTTCTATTTGATAGTTAACTCTTCTGTCCTAGCTGCATGATTTTGCTTGTGTAAAAGCTTTTCAATTTCTTGTCATGAAAAATTATCAATTTTGTCTTTTGTGTTGATTTTATTCCTGTTTTAGTTAAGAATTCTCTTCCTAGAGAAAGGTGTCTGATTAGGAGAAAGATTGAGAGGGGGAGAGAGAGATAGAGAGGGAGAGAAAGAGAACAGAGACAGAGAGAGGTATACATGTGATGTTTAATATTCAGATTGCATATTCATGTAAATTTGTTGTATTTAATGTAACATGCTAGTATAAACCTAATTTCTGCCAAACTACTCTCAGTTTCCTCAGAAGTACTTGCTAAGTAGGTAATTTTTTTTTTTTACCACATAATCTATTTTATGAAATGAATTGGTACTATACCATACTTACTTGTTCTTTTGTATTTTATAATCAGAACCAAAATAATTTTAATAATTACTGTACTGCTTTAGAGTATAATTTGAGGTCTGGGAGTGCTGTTCCCCTTTCATTCATACTTCCTTCATTATTTGCCTTGAGATTCTAGACATGTTATTCCTCCAAATAAAATTTAATATTCTTTCTGCCTCTATGTAGTATTCCTTTGCCAGCATGATTTATATAGCATTAAATGTCTAAATCAGTTTAAGGGGATTCATCATTTTTGTATTCAGTTCATTCTTTTTTCCTTTAAAGTGTTTTATTATTTTTAATATCTTGAGTATGTTTTGGTATGTTATTATTCATATGTTTTAAGG
The DNA here is from genome assembly GCA_028658325.1 of Potorous gilbertii. NCBI lineage: Eukaryota > Metazoa > Chordata > Mammalia > Diprotodontia > Potoroidae > Potorous > Potorous gilbertii. The sequence goes on along the minus strand of JAQQSK010017310.1, from coordinate 3,384 downwards.
TATTTTTATAGTAATTGTTTTGAATGGACTTTTTTTGGTTATTTTCTATTTGATTTGATCATTGCTACATAGAAAACCCATTGATTTTGTGAATTTATTTTGTATCCTATTACTTTACTAAAGATATTCTTTGCTAGTGTCTTAGAGTTTTCTAAGTAAATTATCTAATTATCACCAGAGAGGACTCATTTTGTCTCCTTTTTGTTAATTGCATGCCTTCATTTCTTTTCTTTGTATTTTTGCTACTACAACTATTTCTAGATCTGTGCCACATCACAGTGGGAAAAGATCATCAATGATTTCTTTCCATATTTATTGGGAAGGCTTTCAGTGTTTTTCCACTGCAAATAATGCCAACTTTTGTTTTTAAATGTAAACTTTCTGTCATATTAAAATGTCCCATATATCTATGCTTTATAGGTACTTTTACATATATGAGTTTTATTCTTTGTCAAAAAGCTTTTTATTAAAAAAAGATTTTTGATAAAATGTTACCATTTTTGGTGTTTTTATGTTTGATTTTGTTGTATGTTTTCCTAAAGTATAATCACAGGGAGCGGAGCCAAGATGTCGGGGTGAGAGCAATGACTCACCCAAGCTCTTAGACAAACTCCTTCAGATACCTCTAAAAAGAGAATCTGACCAAATTTTGGAGGTACAGAGTCCAGTAGGACACAGACTGTGGCAGAATGACAGCCCAGGACAGACTGGAAGGTCCATAGGAACTATCTGTTCCAAGGGGGTGAGCCCACAGCACACAGTGCCTCGAGTCCAGTACAGCGGAGCAGGAGGGCCCCGAGATACCTGAAACATCAGGCAGAACCAGTGGAGCCACAGCAGAGCCCATCGAGTGACAGCCTCTGAGCACCAGATATCAGCTGCAGCAGCTCCTGAGACTTTCAGCCCCCAGATTAAATGTCTGTAAGTCACCTACTTTAACTTCCAGGAGCCAGAATGGTGGAGTGATCAGTAAATACTGTCTCCTCCTGCCTTGATGACTTTGAAAGAACCATAAAATATTTCACCAGAAAAGTCCTGAATCAGTGGGAACAGCAGAGGGGGCAAATAATCTCATAACACCAGAGGCTAGAAAAATAGCTAAGGGGGATTCCTCCTGCTTTTGTGGAGGCAAACCAGAAGGAAAGGGGCCCCAGGGAGGAGGAAACTCTCACTAGGACCCAGGCAAGCCTCATTGCCAGGAGAGGAGCCCCAGGAGGGGTGGAAACTTGGATCTAGGCATGCCCCAGCACTCCAAGGAAAAACGGAAGACAATAGGGCAGCTGTGATCACCATGCCCTGAGCTTGCCTTTGCCTCACTTCAGCTGAGGAGATCTCCCGTGACCAGACCACCCCTCCCCCACTTAACAAGCTAACCCCAGGGTCGACGGGGGAAACACTAAACAAAAACCTGCTCTTAGCTTTTTCACACATCAGCTCAACACCAAGTTCTGCAACTTCTAACTGAAAGAACCAGAAGCCACAACACACAGTCAACATCATGAACAAAAAAAAAAGCAAAATAAGAGTGCAAAAACCATAGAAAATTTCTATGGGGACAAGGACCAAAACACAAATACCAAAGAGGTCAGTAGTGAGACTATATTTCCATCTGAAACTTCAGAAGGGACTATGAACTATTCCCATGCACAAACAGCTCTCCTGGAACAGCTGAAGAAGGAAATAGAAGAAAAAGTGACCAATGATTTTAAAATTATATAAAAAAAAATTCATGGATGAGAACATCTCTTTGAAAAGAAAAACTGAACAAATGGAAAAGTAAATACAAGGAGATGGTCATTCAACGAAGAAAGAGAGTTTCAGACCTTCCTGACAAAAACACCAGAACTCAATGGAAAATTGGATCTTCAAACACAGGTCTCAAGAGAGGCATAAAAAGGTAAACTGAGGGGGAAAAACAAAACAGAACAAAACAAAAAAACTTATTACTCAATTTGGGCAAACTGTTTACCTCCCTATAAGGGAAGATGATACCTGTTAATCTTGAGAATTGTGCATCTGTTATGAAATATAAAAGGGATATACATAGAGGGAATGGGTATAAAGTAAATGATGTCATGTAAAAATATGATTTAAGTATGTGAAGGGATTGGAACAGGAGGTGTGAAAAGGAGGAAGCAGAAAATGGTAAATTACATGACAGGAAGAAGTACAAAATTATAGTAGAGGGAAATAGGGGAGGGAGATGAACATTGTTTGAGAGGTACTCTCATCTGATTTGTTTCAAGGAGGGAACAGTAAATTTAAGTAGATAATCCTAACTAGCTCTATAGGCAGTAGGAGGGGAATGGGGGAAGAAAGGAGAGGGAAGCTAAAAGGGAGAGAAGAAGCAGCAAGGGTAAAGGGGAGTAAATGGGAGGGGGGCTAAAAGAAGGAAGGGAAGGCTGAAGGAGGTGGTGGTGAAAAGTAGATACTATTGAGTAGGGGAAGGGAGACAGGAGAGCTAAAAGCACAAATGGTGGGCAAGAGGATGGAGGGAAATAAACAGATTGTAATCGTAACTGTGAATGAATGGAATGAACTCTCCCATAAAATGGAGACAGACAGCAGAATGGATTAAAAGCCATAATCCAACAATATGTTGTTTGCAAGAAGCACATTTGAAACGGGGGGGGGGAGGGAGGAAGGGGGGATACGCACAGGGTAAAGGTCAAAGATTGGAGCAGAATATATTGTGCTTCAGCTGATGTAAGAAAAGCAGGAGTAGCAATCCTAATCTCAGACAAAGCAAAAGAAAAAATAAATCTAATCAAAGGAAGGAAACTATATCCTGCTAAAAGGCACCATAAACAATGAAGCAATATCATTACTAAATATGTATGCTCCAAATGGTATAACATTTATATTCTTAGAAGAGAGGTTGGGGGAGTTGAAGGAAGAAATTGACAGCAAGACTATACTAGTGGGAGACCTCAGCCTCCCCCTCTCTGAACTTCATAAATCTAACCTCAAAATAAACAAGAATGAGGTTAAGGAGGTAAACAAAACTCTTGATAAGGTAGATATGATAGATCTCTGGAAAAAACTGAATGGGAATAGAAAGGAATATGCCTTTTTCTCAGCGGTACATGGCACATATACAAAAACTGACCATGTACTAGGACATAAAACCTCACAATCCAGTGCAGAAAGGCAGAGATAATCAGTGCATCCTTCTCAGATCGTAATGCAATAAAAATTATATGTAATAAAAGGCCATGGAAAGGTAGGCCAAAAATCAATTGGAAACTAAATAATCTAAAGAAGGAGCGGCTTAAAGAAGAAATCATAGAAACTATCAACAACTTCATTCAAGAGAATGACCATAATGAGACAACTTACCAAATCTTATGGGATACTGCAAAAGCAGTTCTTAGGGGAAGTTTT
>JAQQSK010017309.1:0-10157 GCA_028658325.1 Potorous gilbertii | reverse complement strand
CCTAAACTGCCCCAGAGCTGGAGCTTGGGAGAAGGGATAAAAAACTGAGAGTCCTAGACAAAGAAGTATTGATTAGGGATCATCCAGGGGCCTATATACTCATGAAGATGGAGATTTATTTTAGGTTATCTCAAGAAATGACTCATGTTTCTAAATGTAACTGGTAAAATATGAAAAATTCAATGTAAGGATGGATTCTTCTCTTGGTTAGTATCCATGATAGGGAAATGATAGGTCTTTTCCTTTGCAAAGGAAAATGGAAAGAAAAGTCATTGTATTTTATTTTGGTAGCATAGACTAAACAACTATCTTCTTGAGATTATGGGTAGTTTCTTCTGAATATGACACAAGATTTTCAAAATATATTTTAATCCTTTAAAATTAAAATCCATTTACCCATAAAAAAGTTAACTGACTAGGATAGGAATGACAGCAATAAAAACTTTTAAGTCATACCAAAATAGTGTGTAGTAGTGAAAAGCTCTCTGAATTTGGAAGTAGAAGAGAAGCATCAAATATTGGCTGTTTAACTTTCAAGCAGTGTGATGATGGGCCAAGCATTTACCTTCTGTAGCCCTTAGTCTCCTCATTTGCAAAATGATGGTGTTAGAGCAGATGGATTTTAAGGTCTTTACCGGCTAAGTGACTGGGCCTGTGAACCTGCCAGTTGGTTTATATAACCATAAACATAATAGCAACAAAAACAATAATAGTGTATCAGATAATATTTATGATCATAGTATTTTAAAAGAAAAAATGTAAAGTTTGATATTTACTTGGCTTTCAAAGAAGAGTATTGGGGGCAATTATTTTACAAAACTTTTACTTATTTATTTTTAAATGTGCCTTCTTTTTTGTTTGTTGTGGTATACACGTTCATTCTTATAGGAATATATTGTCTCTGACTAAGGGGAAAAAGAGTGATAAACTTCAGAGACAAGGACATAAATTCCTTTCTCATTCCTGTGGAATACATGCTCAAAGTTCTAGCAAATACTTCTTAAGTACCATGTTCTAGAAACTTAGCCAAGTGAAAATTAGAGTAATTTTTAACATCATCCACACTTTATGTCTCCCTAGGATGCTTTCGAATGACTATTTTAGTTTGAAGGGCAAAGCAATGATTTGGGGCTAGACTTCATTCCATTTTCTTCCAATAAGGAATCTATTTGAGCTAAGAATTTAATTTCTTTTTACTTATCGAAGCATGTTATCTTCTCACTTACTTCATTTGGCTGAGGGCTGAATGCAGAAAATCCAGTGAATCTTGGGGTCCTATATCATTCTTACATTAATTTGCCCTCTAACCATCCTTTCAAAAATAAAACAACAGCAACAAAAACTTCACAAAACTCCCTTCGCTTCTAGAAAACATCTGTGCTACATTTTTTAATCTTTTGAAGGGTCTATAAAATCTATAGCAAAAAGCCTTCAAACTAAGAAGGAATAATAATATTTTATACTTATATGACAATTTCCTTAGAAACTCAAAGTGCTTTGAAGTCTTACATTTCAATTTGTAACATATGTATGTATATATATATATATATATATATATATATAAATTATGTATTATTATATTTATTTACTAGATGGCAAAGCTTAGGGTCAATAGCAATAACCTACAGTTCTACTTAATGACATCCTACTGACCATCGAGTATGCCATATTTTTTTAGTAAACATTTTAGACATTCTCACAAAACTTTATTCTATGGAGCCAGCAGAACTTTATGTTAAAAAATCTAGACTGAATCAGAAGTTCTAAACTCAAAGTTTGTCTCTTAACACATGCTGTCTTTGTGATCACAAACAAGTCATTTAACCTCTCTGGCTCCAACATTAATCTCTTAAATTGTAAATTATTTTGCTTATTACTAATTTAGTGATTACTTGAGGAAGGTTCCTCCATAGCAGTTTTCTTCAATACAGAAACCATATCACCTTTACCAGTCCCACTCCTCATATTCTTCTTCAATCATCCAGGATATGAATTAGAGTAACATAATAGTGAGAGGCAAGAAAACAACATAGAAAGGACATCAAAATGCACAAGTGAAGGAAGTACAAGTAGGGGGGGAAGTGATAAAAGACAAGATGACTGTGGGGAAACAGATATGTCAGCATCAAGCAAAGATGGAACAGAAGGGATAAAAGCTTTCTTAATCTTTTTCTGTATGAATTTGGAATGTTAAAGCAAGGCCTCACTAATATTCTAACCTTTGGGATTTTTGGGAGAGTCAGAAAAGACATTCAAATATCATAAAGGAAGCAACTTCAAAGTTACAAGTGAGTGAAAATATTACACCTCTAGGAGGAGAATGTGGAGATCTTTTTTATTCCCATAGTTGATTCCAATTACTGCACAACCTGTTTGATGTCTGAGACACCATCACCATAAAAAGGTAAAGATAAATGGCATGTCCTTACAGTGACCCTGTGAATTCTGCATCATCTCTACTGGAACTAGGAAAGTCAGACGCATTCTTTTATTTCCTATTGATTCTTTCATCTACAAAATGTTTGTTAGGTGCCTGTTACTATTATGACTCATGAACATATTAAAAACATATGTCGATCGTAATACTTATTATAATTTCCAAATCTCTGTACTTCCTCCCAGGGACAGAAAATTGAAAAAGAATTACAGTCCCTATCCTCAAAAACAATCTTTAAATATAGGAAAGGAATCTGTCAGTCAATAAGCATTTATTAATCTCTTACTGTTTGCAAGACATTGTGCTGAGAATATAACCTGTCTGCTCAAAAAGCATGAAACCCACAATCTAAGAGGGAAGACAATATGAAAACAAATATGCCCAAGGGAATTACATATAGGGTAAATAGAAAATAATCAACAAAAAGAAGAACAGGCTAAGTCTCGCTGTCAAAGGTGAGATTTTCAATTGTATTTGAAAGAAGGCAGGGAAGTCAGAAGGTACAGATGAGAAGTCATAACATTCCAGGAATGAAGGATAGTCCAAGAAAATGAGTGGAGTTGAAAGATCATGTGTTTTGCTTGGGAAATAGCTCAGGACCAGAGTCACTGGATCAAAGAGTACATGGGGGAGGTATAAGGTATAAGATGACTGGAGAAGCATGTGGTAATGGTGGAGAGGCTGGGCTATGAAAAGAAGATTTAATATTTGATGATTGAGGTAATAGGGAGCCATAAAAGTTTTTTGAATAGAAGGATAAAGTTGTCAGATCTGAGCTTCAGAAAAAGCACATTGGGTGATGAATGGAGATGGTATGGAGTAGGATAAGACTTGTGGTAGGCAGACAAAGTAGTAGGCTATTGGAAAAATCAAGACATGCAATTATGAAGGTCTGTACCAGGATAGTGGCATCAGAACAGAGAAGGAGAGGAATTTAAGAGATGTTTCAAAAGTGAAATCATTAAGTCTTGAGAAAAGGTCATCTTTGGGGAATGAATCCACATTTATTCAACAGCAGATGCTAGCAGTGAGAGTTGAAGATGATGCCTAAGTTAAAAGACTGGGGGATTGAGAGGATGATGGTACCTGTGACAACAATAGTAATAGATAGTAAGAGAGAAGTTTGAATATGTGAAGTATTTTGAGGGGGAAAAAATGAATTCAGTTTTGGACATGTTAAATTTCAGATAACTGTTAGACCTCTAGGTCAAAATGTCTGAAAGAATGTTGAAGATGTAAGACTAGAGGTCAGCAGAATGGTTAGGGCTTGATACATATATCTAAGAACCATCAGCATAGTGAAAATTAATTCCATGAGAAAAATGAAGTAGTAGAGGCAGAGAAGAGAGCTCTGGACAGAGCTTTGTAGGACATCCATACTGGTGGAGATAAGCTAATTGAGGATCCAGCAAAGGAGATTAAAAAGTGATCAGACAAGTAAGAGGAGAACCATGAGAGAGTAATGCCCCAAAAACCTGGATAGAAGAGTGTATCAAGGAGAAGAAAGTAATCAACACTGTCAAATATTGTGGAGAGATCAAGAGTAATGAGAATTGAGAAAAAGGATGATTGGATTTGAGAATTAAGAGATAATTAATAACTTTGGAGAGAACAATTTCAGTGAAATGAAAAATTCAGAAGAAATATTGTAAATGGTTAAGAAGAGAGTGAAGGGAGATGCTGTAAAGTCATGTATTGTAGATAGTTTTCTCAAGGAGTTGAGTTAACCATAGGAGTTAGCTACAAAGAGAAGGAGAAATATAGGATGATAGTTAGCAGGGATATGGGCATGTTTGTAGGGAAGTAACATATAGATGGGGAGAGAGTAAAGATAAATGAGAACGTAAATGATGGAGGGACCAATACGTTGGAGTTGACAGAGATCTTGTGTAGATAGAGGTGTTTGCCTTGGTAAGAAGTCAGGGTTTCTCTTTATGAGAGATAGAGATGAAGGAGGCAATAGTATTTAAGGCATGTAAATGATAAGAAATTAGGGGGAGGGGAGAAGAGGGAGTTACTTGGGAATGACCCCAATTATTTTCAGTAAAACAGAGGCAAGGGTCTCAGCTGAGATGATGGAGGTATGGTAGGTTTAAATAGGAATAGGAAGGCTTGAAATATCCAATGTAGAGAACAGTATACAGAATATTTCTATGAGGAGATACAGAATCATTGCTTAACAGAGGTGAGGTCACAGTTTAGGTTATATAAATATAAACCTGGTAGAGTAGTTATGTGATTTTCTCCACTTTCATTCAACAGCAGATGCTAGTAGTGATTCCAAGCTTAGACTCGTCTGGACACAATCAGTTATATGATAAGAGAACCAGGGACTCAAGAGAAGAGGAAGTGTATCACTGATCTAGTTCACATAGAGGTCTATAGAGGGAAAGGAGAAGAGTGTGGCTGATTCAGTATGGTCTGGGACATGACTGAAAAGTGGAGGACTGGAAGTTATGGTGTAGATGAAGTCAACAAGGTTGTATGTGCAGGACCATCGTAGTGAAGATGCAGAGATGGAGATGAAAAGAATAAAATGTATGAACAGAAATGTGATCTGATTTAACTAGAACTTAGAGTGAATGATGAAGTGTAGAGGACATCCAATGAAGGTGTTTAATTTGGAAAGTGGTGTAATGAAAGCTAAAGTACAAGAGAAAATTAAGGTCATTCTGAAATTCACACAATATTTGTTCTATTCTTTCAAATTGCCTTTCATCAGGTGTATATCTTGAAACACTGAGAAAAGTGAGATTCAGAAAAAATATCCCAAACTCCAATGCCAAGTTTAATTTAAAGAGGCAACTATTCCACCATCCAAAAAATAATGGCAGTTCTTTACCAAGAGAATAGTGCTAGTAGATTTTCCATCAAACAAAAAAGAAAAAAAAACCTAGATGAAATGGCACTAACCTCTGTAGGTCCAAGGAGTATTCCCTCTCCCCTCTCTTTCTTCCTTTCTTTTTTTCTTTCTTTTTTTGAAATCTTTGCTCTGTTGACAGAACCATAAAAATAACTTCTGCCATTTCTTCAAAGCCTGATATAAATACAATAAGGTTAAGTGGTTTACCCCTTTCTTACTGGAAATGGAAACCATGCTCTCTCTCCTCATGCTGAAGCATGCTGATTTATGATAAGCATGTTCTTTAAAAAAGAAAATACATCATTTTATTGACTATATCCTCATGTTTATTTCAAATGGCAAAATACTAGGGAAAAACAAAAAATAAAAATGAAAACCCTGTGTAGTAATGCAGAGCGGACTGTGCAGCTGAGATTTAGGAAAACCTCTTTTTGTTTTACAATAAATCATTGTAATGAGTGTTGCTGTTTGCTCTTTCCAGTATAGTCCACTATCAAGAGATTTATGTAGGTAGTGTGGTGGCTTAATGAACTAAGCAAACACATTAAGAGATCAGAGTTCAAATCTGTTGGGAGCTCCATATTTTTTAATATTAAACAAGCTTAATTTGTGCTTAAATTACCCTCTATAATGTTTCCAATTTTAAAAAAAATTTTCATCATTCTTATCTTCCTTCCTTCCTTCCCTTCCTTTATATATCTATTTCTTTTGTATACAAGAGGACTCATTATGGTGGAGATGGATGTATTTCATAGTTTAAGAATCTGTTTGAACCTAATCAATTGGAAGTACTCAAATTGTACTTAGATCTTAGGCTATGATTTTGTTATTTTTTAATTTTTGTTTTTATTTCTTTATTTGTTTTGTTTTGCTTGTGAGACAAGAATAGAATCCCTTAGGTGAAATCATGACATACTTATGGGAAATGATAGTGAGATGATATAGCACAAATTCAAAGCAGAGAACTTGGGATTGAATCCTTGCTCTATCTACTAATACCTATGTGAATAGGGAAATCACTTAAAATTCTACTTTCATCTTTTGCTAAAGAAAGTGTTTGGATGACTGGGTGATATATTGGGTCCCATCTACCTATAAACAGATTCCAAAGGTTTAAAGTTCATAGGTTTGTGAAAAAAACAAAAAAATCTTCCTCAGTTAGGGTATCATGGGAAGATCCGTTTTATTTGTGCAGAATTAAGGTCATTCTGAAATTCATGTTACAAAAGTGTAACATGACTGGAAAGCTGTGCTGGGAGTGGCATGTGAGGTTACATTTGAAAGGCTCTGAATACCAAACATAATTTCTATTTCATCATGGAGGTTATAACTATATTATAACTATACCTGAGCTTTAGCATCATTTTGGTAGCTAAATGTAGAATGAATTGGAATTTATTTGTGGCAAATACATCAACCAGGATGTTATTTCAAGAGTCCAAGCATGCTATGATGAAAGCCTGCACACGGGTGGTAGCTGTATAAGAAAAGAAAAAGAAATCTATTCAGAAGATGTTACAAAGATGAAAAGCACAGACCTTGTCAACAGATTGATTTTGTGAGGAGGAGGAGTGGTGAGAAATAGTGAGGAGTCAGGAATGATGCCTCAGTAATGAACCTTGATGACTGGGAGATGGCCATGAGCCTGACAGTAAAAAGAAATTTTGAAAGGGGGAAAAGTTTAAGGGGAAACATATCAAATTCAATTTTGGATAACATTGAGTTTAAGCTGTTTACTAGTCTTCCTGTTAGAGAGATGCACAGAAGTCAGGTAAAGATGCAAGAGTAGAGGTCAGCAGAGAGATTAGTACAGAAGAAGTAGGTTTGAAAATCATTAGAATAGAGATGATAATTAAAACCATTGACGCTGACAAGATCACCAAGTAAAGTAGTATAGAGGGAGAAGAGAAGAGGGACCAAAAACAGAACTCTGAAGAAGATTCCCAGTTGGTAGGCATACCTGATTTTTTTTTTGCTATTTTTTAAAAAATTTAATCAATTTATTTATTTTCAGTTTTCAACAATCACTTCCATGTATTTTAAATTTTCTTCCCTCTTCCCTCCTTGAGATGGAATACAGTCTTATATGGGTTTTACACATACATTCTTCTTAAACATTTTTTCATATTAGTGATGTTGCATAGAAGAATTAAAATGAATGGGAGAAACCATGAGAAAAAATAAAACGAAACAAAACATAACACAAGAGAAAATAGGCTGCTTCATTCTGTGTTCTGACTCTATAGCTGTTTCACTGGATGTGGATGGCATTTTGCCTCAACATATCTTTGGGAATGTTTTAGGTCCTTGCATTGCTGTGAAGGGCTTAGTCTATCAAAAATAGTCCTTTAACACTGTGGCTATAATATTCTCCTGGTTCTGCTCATTTCACTCAGCATCAGTTCATATAAGTCTTTCCAGGTTTTTCTGAAGTTCAACTGTTCATCATTTCTTATAGTACAAAAGAATTCCATATATCAATAACTTGTTTAGTCATTCCCCAATTGATGGGCATTCTCTTGGTTTCCAGTTCTTGGCCACCACAAAAAGAGCTGCTGTAAGTATTTTTGTGAATGTGAGACCTTTTCTCATTTTTTATGATTTTTTGTGATATAGAAATGACATTGCTAGGTCAATGAATATGCACATTTTTGTAACCCTTTGGGCATAGCTCCAAATTTCTCATCCAGGACATGAATTAGAGTAACATAATTGTGAGAGAAAAGAAAACAACATAGAAAGGATATCAACGAGATAAGAAGTCAAATTGTAGGGGCTTAGGAAGAGCAAGGGGAAGGAAGTGGAAATATTGATTTTATGTGGTCTTCTCAAGGAGTTTTGCCACAAAAAACACAACTAAACAAAACAAACAAAAGCAACAGAAGAGACTTTCCATGCTAATAAGAAGAAAGTTTTAAATGACATTGTTCTTGGTTTCCATTGTAACTTTAAAGGGAAGCTTTCACAATATCTGGACCTCTAGGTATCTTGCAGATGAAGAAAAAGGATGTCCTCAAATTCATTGCTGCAGCAACCCATTTGAGAAGCACCAATTTGGCTTCTTTTTTTTTTAATAGTTTATTTATTTATTTTTAGATTCCAACATTCATTTCCACAAAATTTTGAGTTCTAATTTTTCTCCCCATCTCTCCCCTCTCTCGACCCTATAACACCTTGCATTCTGATAACCCCTTCCCTCAATGTGTCCTACATTGTATCATACCCCAACTTTCCCTTATCCCCATCTTCTCTCTTTTTTGTAGGGCAAGACAAATTTCTAAATTTCTATATCACATTACCTGTATTTCTTATTTCCCAGTTATATGCAACAAACTATATATGTGTCATTTTGCAAAAGACTTCCATCATATCTATGTTGTGTAAGACTAACTATATTGCTAACTATATTTCTCTCCATCCTGTACCCCCTTTTTTTCTATTATCTCATTTGACTTTGTCTCCAAAAGAGTTTGCTTCTAGTAACTTCCTTCTCCCACTTGCCTTCCCTTCTATCATCTATACCACCCCTCTTGTTGTAGTGTAAGATAGATATTCATACCAAATTTAGTGGGCATGTTATTCCCTCCTTAAGCCATATGTGAAGAGAGTAAGCTTCACTTTTCCCCTCTCATCTGCTCCTTTATCTCCTCCATTGAAAGATGGTGGAATAGAAGGACACACATAGGCTAACTCCAAACCCACAGGCTATAAAATACCTGTAAAGAAGAACTTGCAACAAATTCTGGAGCACCAGAAGCACAGAACAAGAGAGTGAAGGAGATTTCTGTTCCAGAGAGACCAGAAAAACCCACACCAAAAGTCCATCACTGGACCCGGAGCACAGCACAGCCCTGCCCTGGTCGCACTGCCCCAAGAGGAGCAGATCCAAGCAGGCTTCAAGGAGAGAAGCTCCAGCAGCCACGCAGTTCACTCCACCCACAGACACAAAGGTCAGTGAGAGAGCATGTTTGGCTGGCTGAGAGAGGAGCAGGGTGTCTCCATAACTCAGCCCCCTTGGGAGGCAGTAGCAGAGGCAGCAGATGCCAGGGGCACCCAAAGAAGGTAGGAGCTCAGATCCATTATTGAAGGTCTCCCCATAAACCCCCTGAGGGAACTGAGCCCTGTGAGGTGGCCCTGCCCCGACCTGAGTAATTGAACTTAATCTCACACTGAATAGCAGCCCTGCCCACATGTGAGCACCTGAATTTAATCTCACACTGAATAGCAGCCCTGCCCCAGCAGAAAGCCCTGAGGCTGGGAAGCAGCATTTGAATCTCAGACCCCAAGCACTAGCTGGGCAGATCTGGAGGCCAGGTGGGTGTAGAAAGAAAGCTCAGAAGTCAAGTAACTGGCTGAGAAAATGCCCAGAAAAGGGAAAAAAAAAATAAGACCATTGAAGGTTACTTTCTTGGTGAACAGATATCTCCTCTCTTCCTTTTGGAAGAGGAAGAACAATGTTTACCATCAGGGAAAGACATAGAAGTCAAGGCTTCTGTATCCCAAACATCCAAAATAGATATTCAATGGGTTCAGGCCATGGAAGTGCTCGAAAAGGTTTTTGAAAATCAAGTTAGAGAGGTGGAGGAAAAACTGGGAAGAGAAATGAGAGTGACGCAAGAAAAGTATGAAAAGCAGGTCAACATCTTGCTAAAGGAGACCTAAAAATGATGAAGAAAATAACACCTTGAAAAGTAGGATAACTGAAATGTCAAAAGAGGTTCAAAAAGCCAAAGAGGAGAAGAATGCTTTAAAAAGCAGAATTAGCCATATGGAAAAGGAGGTTCAAAAGCTCACTGAAGAAAATAGTTCTTTCAAAATTAGAATGGAACAGATGGAGGCCAATGACTTTCTGAGAAA
>JAQQSK010017308.1:0-10158 GCA_028658325.1 Potorous gilbertii | reverse complement strand
CTAGTTAAAGAGAACTCTCACAAACATAGAAGCTTTGTAGAAAGTCACTGAAGACTTGTAAACAATGGCAATTCAAGGCTTCATAAAGAATTGAGGGAAAGGAACAGATGATCCAGAGAGAGAGATAAACCAGCACAATAATATGGCTTGCCTACCTTCCACAATTCACTGACAGTATTCTGGACATTCACAGTAAAATGAAAATTTAATAAAAAAAAAAAAAAAAAAAAAAAAAAAAAAAAAAGAGTTCAGTGCCTCTTTCTTAAAGATACCCAGAACCAGGCCATCTTGGAGGGGTTAAGACAATGATTAAACCTTCAACCGGAGTCCCAAGGTTTAGAGGGTCCTATGAGAATTTCTCCATCGCATGAGCCTCTGTGGAAGAATCCAACTGTGTTTCATTTTGTTTTGTTTCTGCCTCACCTCTGAAGGGTATAAAACCCAAAGGGAAATTGAAGTGATGGGAGCAAAGAAGTCAGTGTCCTGAGTGCCGCCGTCCATACCAATAGACTGTCATGGACCCTAGAGTTGGGAAATTCGCACTCAGGCTGAACACACGGCTTATGTGACTGCCAATTCATGGCCTTCAGTGACTACACTATGAATTATCCTTCCAGTTTCCACCTTGTTCTTATGTACTCTTGCAATAATGTTTTGTGACCACATGCCTTTCGCTGAGTCACTTTTTGCACCTTGAAATTCAAACCACAGCTCCAATCAGCTAGTCTAACAGCCTGGGATAACTATGAAATCTATAAGTCAGCTTACTTTCTCCTGAGCTCTGAATCTGCATTTCAATTTTCTTGTTAGACATCTCCAGCTGGGTATCTTATTAGCACCTCAAACTCAGTGTGACCAAGACTGATCTTATCAGCTTGGCCCCACAAATATTCTTCCAACTTTACAATTTCTATTGATAATATGATCATCCTTTCAATTCAGCATTTATTTACCATTTGCTTTACTCCCCACCCCCAGATATATCCCACCATATGCTCTGCAGTATACTGATGCTAGCTGGCTTCCTTGCCGTTCCTCTCATAAGATTCTCCATTTCCAGATGTGGGAGAGTTGGAACACTAATTTGTTATTGGTGGAGCTGTGAGCTAATCCAAACATTCTGGAAGGCAATTTGGAACTATGTCCAAAGGGCTATAAAAATGTACATACCCATTGACCCAGTGATATCACTTCTAGGGCTGTATCCCAAAGACATCATAAACATGGGAAAAGGACCCATATGTACAAAAATATTTATAGCAGCTCTTTTTGTGGTGGCCAAGAACTGGAAATTGAGGGATTGCCCACCAATTGAGGAATGGATGAACAACTTGTGGTATATGAATGCAATGGAATACTATTGTGCTATAAGAAATGACAAACAGGAAAATTTCAGAAAAACCTGGAAAGACTCATATGAACCGATGCTGAGTGAAATGAGCAGGACCAGGAGAACATTAAACACAGTAAGAGCCACAGTGTGTAAGGACTGTTTATGATAGACTTAACTATTTACAGAAATGTAAGGACCTGAAATATTTCCAAAGGACTCAATGCAAAATGCTATCCACATCTAGAGAAAGACCTATGGAGTCAGAACACAGAATGCAGTAGACTATTTTCTCCTTTGTTATGTTTTGTTTTGTTTGGGGCTTTTTCATGGTTTCTTCCCCTCTTTTTCATTCTTCTATGCAACATGATTAATGTGAAAATGTGTTTAATAAGAACATATGTGTAGGACCCATATAAGATTGCATGCCATCTTGGGGAGGGAGGATGGAAGGAGAGGGAGAAAATTTAAAACATATGGAAGTGATTATTGAAAACTAAAATGAATAAATTAATTTTTTTCAATTAATTAATTAATTAAAAAACCGCCAGGCTCTGGCATAGTCTCTGACTGTTCCCTATGTCCCTCATCTACATGTTCTAGCTTCTTTCTTTCAAGTCCTAACTCCAATCCCACCTTATACAAGAAGTCTTTCCTGATGGATCCCTTTTAATGTTAGTGCCCTTTCTCTATTGATTTTTGTACATCTTTATCTCCCCAATTAGACCCTGAGTTCCTCAAGTAGGGGGACCATGTTGTGCCTTTTTTTGTATTTCCAATGCTTAGCACAGTGCTTGATACAGAGTAGGCACATAATACTTGTAGATGGTGATGATGAGGAGGAGGAGATGATGATGATGAATATAAGTTCCTTAAGAGTAAACTGAGTCATTTGGCATCTTTGCACCCCCTAGCACATAAAACAATTCTGCAATATAGTGGGGCAGCTAGGCATCACAGTGGATAGAGTGCCAGGCCTAGGTCGAGAAGACTACCTAAGTTCAAATCTGGTCTCAATTTCCTCATCTATAAAATAAGCTGGAGAAGGAAATGGCAAACCACTCCAGTACCCTTGCCAAGAAAACTCCGAATGAGATCACACAGAGTTGGACACAACTGAAACGACTCAACAAAAGAGAAATTGTTTGGTTAAGTATCTCTTCTGTGTACTATTTGTCTTTCTTTGTAACCCCAGTGCTTAACATCCTACCTGACACATAGCAAATGCTTATTGACTTGACTTTAAGAACAAGTTAGCTTACTTATCTGTAAGAGACTCCATAGACTCAAACCAGTCCAGGCACTCATTCCTTTCTAGCCCTCATTGTATCCTAAGAAATTGTGTGCCAGTTATGGCAGCTGTTTTGTGGACAGGAATCTTCTCCAGCTGTAGTTATGTGTAGCTTTTTTTTTTTACGCATAGCTGTACTAATTCAATGTCTTGTACTAATTTAATGACCATTCATTCTACATGGGCTTCAATGAAACAGGTGTTCCTTTCTGAATATTGGTACCACTCAACTTTATGTTCAATCTTATCCCTCTCACACTTTATCAAAATATGAAATGATCATGAAAAATATTTGCATGATATGCAAAGTCAATTTTTAGATATCGTTCTTGAATTTATTCAAGCAATAGCATTCTCAACTTTTTGATCTCTAGTATGTATCCATAATGTTCTCAGTTCTTAATTTTAGTAGTTTGGTTTATTTTTTTTATGGATAACACCTAAGACTTCTCAGATTTTCACTGGGAATTATCCTAGTTGGGTTGTTTTATTAAAATATAACTCAAGGCACCTAATAAAATGTGAAATGTGATCTTTTTCACTTTGATAATACCTTTATCCATCAAAACCATAATACTAAACAGCATAACTATAAAATGACCACATGTAATAATAAAAAAGGTATGTTTCATTTCCATCATGACTTAGAATCCTATAGAATTTGGGAGTAAGAAAGGATTGTTACCATCATGTAATCTAACTTCCTCATCCTATGTGTTAGGGAATTAATTGGTCCAAAAAATATCTCTTTCGGTACTTGTGATGATAAGTATTCACATTCTTCCAAAATACTACCCAATGGTTTTTAGACTTCTGAAATTCCAAAGAAAGCACCAGAATTTGGGGGAAAGCAGCTTTATTATATGAATAATCTTCTCTGGCTCACACTTCTCATTTTATTGGTAGAGAAGCCAGAGCTTTCTCTTACTTCATAATATGGGATTATAAAGTTTTTCTAAACACATTATAAAGTGTTTCAATAGAACAATTGACAATCACTACTGATAAAGTGTTTCTATAACACTTTAAGGTAGAATGGGTAGGAATACAATATGGCATGAATTTCAATTAATCTGGATCATAGGAATTCAAGTTGTAAGAGATTTAAGAGCTTATCTACTGCATTTCCCCATTGTACAGATTAGGAAACTGAGGCAGAGGGGGAGGGACTATGACTTGCCTCCCATCTAATGCTGTTTCTGATCCTTTGTGCTGTAAATTTATGCAATTTGCTGGAGCCAATCAATATAGCCCATGCAGTCAGTGAGACCAGATTACCCTGTCTCAGGTGCTGAAGACAAAACCTTCACAGCTCACTAAACCCAGTCACACTCACCATGGCTCTTGGTCACACCTGCACTTGTATGGGGCCGGTCAAAGTTTGCTTAGAGCTTTATAACAAATTTTCAGTAGTTAAGGTACAATACCACTTATAACAAAAGTGTCAGGTAGATTAATATGATCTATCTCATTGTTCAGTTAAGGAAACTACCACAAAAGAAAGATCAAGTCACTCTTGGGCATGAAGTAAAATATGAGTATTAGTCAGGATCCACAACTCTGGAGTTTGAAACTACCACTTATCTATGCAAATATGAAAGTAGTAAGTAGTTTAGGCATGCATTCTAAACTTCCTTGAATAACTACCATGGGAATAGAGATGAGGGAAATGATCCAATGATCCTTACCTCATAAGTTCAAAGTAGGAAGAGACCTAAGAGATGACCTCTAAAATCACCCTCCCATAGTATAGCATCATTCCTGAGATTACTTTCCCAACTCCCACTCACAGGCTGAGTCCCTCAGGGATGGCTGACTACTGTCCCATTCAGGGTTCTAGGGGTAGCCCTGAGACACTTTAGTTTCTAGCACTCTTGCATCTATACTCATCTCAAAGGCTTCCTTCAAGGCTTATCTTAAATACCACCTCCTACTAGCATCTAGGTGATACAGTGAATAAAGTGCTACACTTGGAGTCAGTAAGACCCAAATTGGATTTTTACCTCAAATCTTTACTGGTTATGTATCTGGAATGTTAATTATGTTAATGAGAATTAAAGATCTTCTCCATCTATTAATGGGCCTCCCCATTAAGTGAAGTTTGGTTAGGGGAGATTTGTTTTGTAGGAAGGTCCACACCTTTTGTTAATTTCTAATGAGACACTGGCTCTCAAGGGTTGTGATGCCCTCTGGCACTTTTCAGAGAAAAGTGTGTGTGTGTGTGTGTGTGTGTGTGTGTGTGTGTGTGTGTATTTATACACTCTGAGATGAGGTTTTGCTTTGGGGTTCAAATCATTGGAAGAGTGTTTCAGTGATTAGACCAGTTGAGATTCTAGGTAGCTGTTAAGGAGTCCCCTGGCTTTGAAAACCCAGATGTTGGTACTTCTCTCTCTGGTAATTACGTATGTATGTAATTGTCAAATAGTTGGATCTATTTGTTGATCTGTGATGTATGTATTGCTTATGGTCAGACAGTTGGAAGCCCTGTCTGTTGCTCTTTATTTCTGTGTTTGTATTTTCTCTGAAGTTCAGGGTATTGACTTTTCCCCTTGAAATAAGTGAATGATTAAAGTGATTGTTGACCCCTCAAACTTTGCTTTCCTTTTAGAAAAGCAGATCTAAGAATCTGTACAGCAGGCTCTCCTATATATGCTGAGGTCCTTGCTGATACATTGTCCCCTTGGCAGGTGCCTCTGTGCTTCAGTTTCCTCATCTGTAAAATTAGCACCTGCTCCTCAAGGTTGTTATGAGGACGAAATATTTATAAAGAACTTTGCAAAGCTTAAAATGATATATAAATGATTGTTGCTAAGAGGAAGAGGAGGAGGAGTCACTCCACCAGCTACTAGTGCCTTCCTTCAAGAAATTACTATTTTTCTAACTTATATTTATTTTGTATTTAATTTTCCTACCTGCATGGCTACATCTGTGTACACTGTTTTCCCTTATAGAACATAAGCTTCTTGAAACAAAGGATTATTCTATTTTCCCCTTTGTGTTCTCCGTAATGACACTGTGCCTGCCACATAATAGGCACTTGATAAATGCCTATTTACTAATAAATTGCCAATTTGCTAACAAATATCAATATGTATTAATGTTAAATATTGATTTATTGATAAATGTTAATTCATTTTTATTAATAAATGTCTAAAGAGATAATTTGGTCAAATCCTCTAATTTCACAGATAATTAACCAATACACCAAAGGAAAATGATTTGCCCAGGGTCACACAGCTCAGAATCAATAAAGCAACAAAGTTGGGTCTTCTGACTAAATCTAGTACCCTTTCCCCTGACCTCACTTTTTTTTTAATCTTTGTTCTTAATATCTCCTAGAGGTTTTAGTTTCTCATTCTGTTGTTAGCTCTTGAGCAGGCATGATTTCAATCTATAGTGTTGGCTGAAAGTCAAGAATTTATTTCTGTTTTCATATGGTAACCACCCATTAGCCCTCAAACACATGTGCTCCTTCAGGGGTTCAGTAAACAGTGTTCTTATGAAATGACTTGCTTATTTTGTTGGTCTTTGGACTCTTATCTGTCCAACCCAGAGTGAAAAGCCTACACGTTGTATAAAACTATCTTAAATCTCACACTTTGCTAGTCCATTGGGTGTCAATTAGGTCTGGGAATCATTGTGGGCTGTCCATAGGTTCCATGTAAAAACAACTGGAATTGGGAAAGGAAATCTATCAAGAAATAAATTCTTTGGGGTTTATTGTGAGGATCCTAGTCTACCTCCAATGGCATTCCTATCCCTTGACATTAGGTTGGGAGAGTTGCTAATGGGTTTTTTCCACCTATTCACAGGCACCCCAAACCCCCAAAATAATTTGTTTTCTAAACTGTCCACAGGAAAGCAGTGGGATTGGGAGTGTTTCTGCATCCTCAATGCCTACTATGCAGTGCTAGGGAAAGGGACTGGACCTGTGATTACATTAATATAGAGAACTTCCAGAAGAAGGAATTCCCTCCAATATTGCAGGTTAGCACATGTGTTGTATGGGCTATATGTAGCCCAAAACACTCCTGAGTACTACAGAAACCAAATTAACATAAACTTAAGAAAAATTTAAGAAAATATTTAAAATACAATAAAAATCGACAAAATTATTATATATTTTTCTAAGTCAATATTCAACCCTCAGGGATTGTTTTGTAAGTAGTATTTTATTTTTTCAAATAATATGTAAAGATAGGGTTTTGGGGGGGTTTTTTTGGACCACAAAAGAATTTTTTTTTTAAACATTAACCAACTGAGACACAAATAATGTTTATGTTTGCTAACTTTGCAAGCTCTTGACCTAATTGTCTCCACAGTATTACTAAGAATTAAAGGACCCTAACTTATTGTGGTTGGTCTAAAGTCCTATGCCTAATAGCTTAATTTTAGACTTGGCCTCAGATGTTCCCCTAGCAATAATTTATAATTTAATAGATCTGGTATTAACCTTACAAACCTTTTGACCATAGGAAATTGCCACCATGAGTGGGGACATTGCAGGGAAACAATATCTCCCCAACTTCATGTCAATTCCAGGCAGGAGTAGATTGTCAACTTGCATTCAGTCAGACTTGAAGTCTGCCAGGTGTCAGTGGGGAAACTGAATCAGGAGAATCCAACCTCAGCCCAGGCTGAACAGCCACTCTCCCACCCTCCATGAAATCACCTTTTGCAGTTCACATCAGCATCTCACAGGTTTACTAGCATCATGGATTGGAGGCTCAGACCGCCTTTCTTGCTATCCATATCTGGAGTTAGACTCATAAGAACAGTCATTTAATAGTCCCATAGAATCTAAAAATGACAAGTTCCAATAACCAGGTTTCAAATATGATTATAATTTCACTTTGGCTAAGGAACATCTTTTGAGGCAAGTCTTAAGTGGCTTACATACCTATAGCAATCATAAAATCAAATTTACCATTAAAACCTTAACTTTTCTATCAATGCCAAATTTTACCTGAGGTTACCTTCCTCTAGGAAATTTAGACTAAAATTCTTTCCCCCAAACTAAAGATGTCATTGATTTATTCTCATTAATTAATTCAGTCAATTGTTTTAATACTAATTGCTTTTACCTCACTTTGTAACATGTCCAACTTTTCTCCCCATCACTCCCCTCCCCCCCGCTTCATAATACCTTGCATTCTGATTGCTCCTTCTCTCAATATATCCTCCCTTCTATCATACCCCACCCTTCCTTTATCCCCATCTTCTCTCTTTTCTTGTAGGGGAGGATAAATTTCTATACCCCATTCCCTGTATTTCTTATTTTCCAATTATATACAATAAAAATTCTCAACATTTGTTGCTAATACTTTGAATTCCAACTTCTCTCCCTCCCCACTCCCTCCCCAACCCCACTGAGAAGGCAAGCAATTCAATACGCACTAAATATGTGTTGTTTGGCAAAAGACTTCCATAATAATCATGTATAATACTAATTATATTGCCCTCTGTCCTACTCTATCCCTACTTATTTTTTTCCCCTCAATTGACCTTGTTCCTTCTAGAAAGTGTTTATTTCTAGTAACTCCTTTCTCCCGTTTGCCCTCCCTTCTATCATTCCCCTCACCCCACTTGTTGCCTCCTACCCTACTTTCTTATGATGTGAGATAGATTTTCATATCAAATTTAGTGAGCATGTTATTCCCTCCTTCAGCCATATGTGGAGACAGTAGCTTTACTTTTTCCCTCTCCCCTTCTCCCTTTTCTCCTCCATTGAACAAGATTTTTCTTATATCTTTTATGAGTTATAGCCTGCCCTGTTCCATTTCTCCCTTTCTCCTCCTAGTATTTTCCTCCCTCACTCCTTAATTTTTATTTTATTTTATTTATTTATTTTTTGTGTGGATATCCTCTCTTCTGTTTCAACACACTCTGTACTCTCTGTCTATATATATGTATGTGTGTGTGTATGTACAATCTCTCCATCTACCCAAATACTAAGAAACGATTCAAGAGTTATAAATATTTTCTTTCCATATAGTAATGTAAACAGCTCAGCTTTAGAAAGTCTTTTATGATTTTTATTTCCTGTTTACCTTTTTATGCTTCTCTTGATTCTTGTATTGTAAAGTCAAATTTTCTATACAGATATGGTGTTTTCCTCAATATGAATTAATGAAAGTCCTCTGTATCATTGAATGGCCATCCATTCCCTTTAAGTATTATACTCAGATTTGCTGGGTAGGTGATTCTTGGTTTCAATCCCAGTTTCTTTGACCTCTAGAATATCCCATTCCAAGCCCTTCAGTCCCTTAATATTGAATATCCTGATTGTATTTCCACAGTACTCAAATTGTTTCTTTCTAGCTGCTTGTAGTATTTTCTCCTTGATCTTGGAATTCTGAAATTTTGCCACAATATTCCTAGGAAATTCTCTTTTCAGATCTCTTTCAGGAGGTGATTGGTGGATTCTTTCAATATTTATTTTGTCCTCTGTTTCTAGAATATCAGAGCAGTTTTCCTTGATAATTTCATGGAAGATAATGTCTAGGCTCTTTTTTTGATGGCTTTCAGGCTTTTTAAATTGTTTCTCCTGGATCTATTTTCCAGTGAGATGTTTCACATTATCTTCTATTTTTTCAAACTTTTGGTTCTGTTTACTAACTGCTTGGTTTATCTCATAGTCATTCATTTCTCTGAACTCAATTCTTTCTTTCAACGAATTATTTTATTCAGTGAGCTTTTGAACCTTCTCCTCCATTTGGCTAATTCTGCTTTTTAAAGCCTCCTTCTCCTCACTGACTTTTTGGACCTCTTTTTCCAATTGAGTTAGCCTCTTTAAAAGCTGTTATTTTCCTCAGCATTTTTAGGGTTCTCCTCTAGTAAATCGCTAACTCGTTTTTCAGGCCCTTCTATTGCCTGAGACCAGTTTAAATTCCCTTTGCAGGCTCTGGAGGCAGAGGCCTTGACTTCCTCTGACAGTATGCCTTGTTCTTCCTCTTCTGAAAGGATGTTCCCCAAGAAAGTTACCTTCTATGGTCTCCTTTTGTCCCCCTTTTTTGGACATTTTCCCAGTCTTGACTTCTGAGTTTCCTTTCCACACCCACCTCACCTCCAGTTCCACCAAGCCAGCACTGGGGGCTGATCCAGATGAGCTGCTCCAATCCCTCAGGGACTTTAGGCAGGTGTGGGGGACCAGACCTGATATTCAGTGTGAGATTAAGGTCAGTTGCTCAGGTGGGGGTAGAGCCACCACACAGGGCTCAGTTCCCTCAGGGGCTTTCCAATGAGACCTTCAACAGTGGATGTGGGCTGCTGCCTGCTTTGGGATCCCCATCCGCTGCTGCCTCCACTGCTGCCACCTGAGGAGGCCTGAGTTATGGGGACACCCTCTCCCTTCTTGGCCAGTTGAAAAAATCCTCTCACTGACCTTGGGTTGAGGGATCTGCATTGCTGCTGGAGATTCTGTCCCTGAAGCCTGCTCGGATCTGCTCCTTTTGGTGCCACATGGCCAAGGCAGGGTTGGGCTGTGTTCCACATCTTGTGTGACAGATCTTTCCCTTCAGTCTTTCAGGTCACTCTG
>JAQQSK010017307.1:0-10158 GCA_028658325.1 Potorous gilbertii | reverse complement strand
CATTCTTCTCCTCATTGACTTTTTGAACCTCTTTCGCCAATTGAGTTAGCCTATTTTTCAAGGTGTTATTTTCTTCAGCATTTTTTTGGGTCTCTTTTATCAAGGTGTTGATCCATTTTTCATGCTTTTCTTGCATCTCTCTCATTTCTCTTCCCAGTTTTTCCTCCACCTGTCTAACTTGATTTTCAAAATCCTTTTTGAGCTCCTCCATGGCCTGAGCCCATGGGATATCTATTTCAGATGTTTGGGATACAGAGGCCTTGGCTCCTATGTCTTTACCTGATGGTAAGCAGTTTTCTTCTTCGTCAGAGAGGAATGGTGCAATCATCTGGTCAAAAAATTAACCTTCTATGGTCTTATCTTTTCCCCCCTTTTCTGGGCATTTTTCCGGCCAGTTACTTGACTTCTGAGCGTGTTCTCCCCCCGCGCCTAGGTCTTAGGGTCTGAGATTCAAATGCTGCTCCCCAGCCTCAGGGCTTTTGGCAGAAGGCCTGGCTGCTATTCAATGGGAGCTTAATTTCTGGTGGTCAGGTGTGGGCAGGGCTGCCTCCCAAGCTCAGTTCCCTCAGGGCATTTAGGCAAAGACCTTTTGTAATGGAGCTCCTGCTGAGCTGCAGCCTGCTCCAGGAGCCTCTGGCCACCTGCTGCCTCTGCCTCTGCCGCTGCCACCTGAGGTGGCCTGAGTCCCGGAGACACCCTGCTCCTCTCTCAGCCCGTCTCTCTCACTGACCTGTGCATCTGTGGGTGGCGGGACCTTCGCGGCCACTGGAGATTCCGTCCCTGAAGCCTGCTCTGATCTGCTCGCTCCTCTCAATGCCGCACGGCCAGGACAGGGGAGGACTCTGCTCCTGTCCCATGTGCGATGAAGCTTTGGGATCAGTTTTTCAGGGCTCTCTGGAATGGAAATCTCCTTCACTGTGTTGCTGCGTGGCTTCCACTGTTCCAGAATTTGTTGGGAGTTCTTTTTAGAGGAAATCCATGGGCTATGGGTTCGGAGCTAGCATATGTGAGTCTTTCTACTCTGCTATCTTGGCTTTGCCCCCGAGATAGTTTTATTTCAGAGTCTGATTTCTTCTTATTATTCAGAAAACAATTCCAGAATAGAAGTCACGTCCCTCTTCCTATAATTATTTCTACCAAAACAGGTAATTCTTCTCATTTAGCGAGTATTGGATTCAGACGAGAATTTCCCCTGTTGGTTCTTTCATTATTTTGAAGGATGAAATTACCAAAAGGCAATTTTGTAAGTTAACTACTTGGATCTTGTGAGGGAGACAGAGACCAAAACAATATCAGAGTATTTTACATCCCCCTTCACAATTATACACCACAATTCGTGGTTTTGTGCTGGTCCTTGGAACTGTTTGTAAGATCCTCATCTATTTCCTCTCACTTTCCAGGTGATTTATAGTATATAGATATAAATGAGAAATTTCTATTTCTACCCCCTCTGACATTCTCCAAAAACCTTTCATCCTTCTTCCCATAATCCCACCTCTGATTGCTAGGTCTTTCTGAAATACAACAGTATGTCATCATCAAATGTTACCCAAGTTGTCTCTTTTGAATAAGTTATACCCATGCAGAGATATGGGATTATTTTGCTTTTCTTCTCAATTCTCAGAGACATCAGTGATGTCCATTTTGTTCTCTCTTGTTATGGCATCCAGTACTTTTTGTTTGTTGACTGAAACTTAAGTACTTGTGTATGCATTCATGAGATCCTGTCCTTTTCTAGGGACTTCAATCTGCGATTTTGCCTCCTCTGTATTTACTCAAGAATTTCTCCTATAGCATTTAGCTTAAGTAATCCATAGTAGAAATCTTTTTCTACTCCCATTTTTTCAGGATAAAGTCTTTTTTTATATAATCATGGGCCACCTGGAAAATACATTCTTCCATTGATTTGGTATTACTCCATCTGTGATCAGTAGTCTGTTAACTCTCTATCATATGCTAAGATCCAGAGACTCATGTTTTTTCCTGCTGAAAACAGCAGTTCACTTTGAAATTTTTTTCTCTAGATTTCCTTAACATCGATATGCTATAGGAAAGGAAGATATGATAAAATGATTTTTGACTTCTTGCTTAAGACTTCCTAATCACTAAGAATTTTTAACTGAGTCTAACATGAATCAAGACTTTTCTGAGTGGTGTTTCTTTTCCATTTTGGACCAATTGCTACTGGCTGAGAATTTTTCCTTGAGTAAGATACTGAAAGTTTCCTATCTGAACATACAAAATTGGTCATTGAAATGAATAGAAAATGAACCGTGGGCGCAGCCCAGCCTGGGCCACATGGTAAGGACAGGATTGGAGCAGATTACAGGGCATGGATTCAGGGAAAACAGCTGAGGATCCCAGATTTCTCAACCCACAAACACCAAAGACAACTTCCAATGGCAGTTTCACCTGGATGAGAGAAGAACGTGGCATGGCCCCAGGGCAGTAGTATCTACTGTTGGAGCTCTTGTCTCAAAGACCCTGGAGGAATCAAGTGAGTGATATGGATTTCAGCCTTGAGTGATGGTGCTGGGGTGAGGAGGAGCACTGGTTCTGGCATGGTGGAACTGGTGGTGATGGTGGAGAGGGAACCCTACGCACAGTTCCAGGGTAGAAAAGAGTTCCTGTGGTTGCTAACAGACTAGAGTGCAGGCCAGAAGAGGAATAAACTCCTCTCCTATGATTGCGCCACCTTGGAGGAACTGAGAACTTGCAGGTCCTTAGAGATGTCTCAGGGAACATCTGAACAAAACCTCTGAAGCCTAGGGTAATATATCCTTCACTTAACAAAGGACTCAAAAGTCAAGTGACTGCCTGGTAAAAAAGGCCCAAAAAGGGGAAAAAAATAAGACTATAGTAGGTTACTTTCTTGGTGAAAATGTATTTTCTTTCATCCTTTGGATAAGGAAGAACAAAGCTTATCATCAGAGGAAGACATCAATGTTAAGGCTTCTACATTCAAAACCTCTGGAAAAATATGCAAGCCAGAGAAACTGCCCTTCTTGTGACTCCTTGAACAAGATCCTCCTTATGTTGCCACTGGACATTATTCTTGGCTATAATCTATACTTGGAAAGCTATGCAGGCTCATATCTTCTCTGACTTTTTTCGAATTATCCACCCTTTTTCACTCTACTTTTTTCATTCTGGACATAAAAGCTTTACAGAAAAACTTGCTGCAAAGATTTTTCCAAATGATCTGTTTTTGTTGTGAACTGAACTGCATTCTATTTGCTTGTGTGACACCTTTTTATTTTATATAATTTTAGTTGTCTGATTTGTTTTTTGTGATCCTTTCTGGTATTTCTTTTGTCATGGTCTCCTTCCCTGGCCATAGACCAAAGAGATAATTTTTTCCTTCCTCTTTTATTGCTTATGTTGCCACTTTTTCAGTATATCTTATGTATGTATTTGGAGTTTATCTTGGTATGTGATATGAGATGTTGCTCTTAACCTAATTTTTGCTAGAGGTCTCTCTTTTTTTAAGTAAATTCATTTGTTTTTAGTTTTCAACTTCCATAAATCTTAAATTTTCTCCTCTGCCTTCCCTTTCCCCTTCCTGAGATGGTATGAAAACTGATATAGGTGCTATATATACATGACTACTAAACATATTTTCACATTACTTATGTTGTATAGAAAATTCAGACAAATGGGAGGTACCATGGGAAAGCAAGCAAATCAAAACAAAATGAAGAAAGAAATTAGTCTGCTTTGCTCTGCATTCAGCCTCCATAGTTCTTTCCTGAATGTGGATGGCATTTTCTGTCCTGAGTTCTTTGGAAGTTTTTTAGGTCCTGACATTTCTGAGGAGGAGTAAATCTATCAGTTAGTCATTGAGCATTGTTGGTGTTACTGTGCGCAATGTCCTCCTGTATCTGTTCCCTTCACTTAATATCAGTTCATATATACCTTTCAAGGGTTTTCTGAAATTCTCTTGATCATCATTTTTTTTATTGGACAATATAGGACAAATGCAATGACATACATTCATGTACCCCAAGATGTTCAGTCATTCTCCACTTCATGAGCAGTCCATAATTTCCTGTCCTTGTACATAACAAAAAGAGCTGCTCTAAATATTTTTGCACGTATGGATCTTTTCCCATTTTTATGATCTCTTTGGGGTACAACCCTAGATATGATATTGCTGGGTGAAAATGTATGCACATTTTGATAGCCCTTTGGGCAGAGTTCCAAATTGCTCTGCTGAATGGTTGAATCCATTCACAACTCCACCAACAATGAATTAGTGTACCTATTTCCCCACATCTTCTCCAACATTTATCAATTTCCTGTTCTGTCATGTTAGTCATGGTGATAGATGTGATGTAGTACCCCAAAGTTTTGATTTTCATTTCTCTGATAAATAGTGATTTAGAGCATTTTTCATATGACTATTGATAGTTTTAATTTCTTCCTCCGAAAACTGCCTGTTTATATATACTTGGACCATTTATCAATTGGAGAATGACTTGTATTCTTATAAATTTGACTCAGTTCTCCATATAGTTTTGAAATGAGGCCTTTATCAGAGATACTGGCTGTAAAACTTCCTTCCCAGTTTTCTGTTTCCCTCCTAATTTTGGTGTCATTGGCTTTTTTGTGCAAAAACTTTTCAATGTGATGTAATCAAAATTATTCATTTTGCATTTTGTAATGTTCTCTACCTCTTGTTTGGGCATAAATTCCTCCATTCTCCATAAATCTGACAGATAACCTATTCCTACCTCCCCTAATCTTTTTATAGTATCAGTTTTTATGTCTCAATCATGTACCCATGTGGACTTAGTTTTGGTACACCATGTCAGACATGGGACAGTGTCCATTTTCTGCCATACTCTTCTCCAGTTTTCCCAGTAGTTTTGTCAAATAGTGGGTTCTTTTCTTAGAAGCTGCTGACTTTGGGTTTATCAAAGAATAGATTGCTATAATCATTGCCTATTGTGTCTTGTGTACCTAACCTATTCCACTGATGTATCACTCTATTTCCTAGTTAGTACCAGGTAGTTTTGATGATTGCTGCTTTATAATACCATTTAAGATATAATATAGCTAAGCCACCTTCCTTAGCATTTCTTTTCACTAATTTCTTTGATACTTTGGATAATTTTTTGTTCTAGATGAATTTTATTATTACATTTTCTACCCCTATAAAATATTTTTTCATTATTTGATTGGTATAGCTCTGAAGAAGAAAATTAATATAGGGAGAATTGTCATTTTTATTATGTTAGCTCTGTCTATTCATTAACAAACAGATATTTTTCCAATTATTTAGATCAGCTTTCTTTACCTGAAAAGTGTTTTTAATTGTGGTCATATAATTCCTGGGTTTGTTTTGGCAGGTAGACCCCCCCCCAATATTATATAATATCACCTCTAACTTGAAATGAAATTTATCTCTCTCTCTCTCTTGCTTTCGGGCTTTGTTAGTAAAAATAGAATTGCTATTGATTTGTGTGGGGTTTTTTTATAGCCTACAACTTTCCTAAAATTATTTCTTATTTCAAGTAGCTTTTTACTCGATTCTCTAGGATTCTTGAAATATATCATCATATCATCTGCAAAGAGTGGTAACTTCGTTTCTTCTTTACCTATTCTAATTCCCTCATTTCTGTTTTATTCCCTTATTGCAAAAGCTAATGTTACTGGTATCATATTGAGTAATAATGGTGATAATGGATAGCTTTCTTTCACTGTTGATCTTATTGGAAATGCATCTAGATTATCCACGTTACATATTACACTTGCTGAAGTGGAGGCTACTTATCATTTTAAAAAAGGCTCCATTTCTTCCTATGCTCTCCTGGGTTTTTAATTGGAATGGGTGCTGTATTTTATCAAAAGCTTTTTCTGTATCTACTGAGATAATCAAATGTATTTGGTCAGTTTTGTTGTTGATATGATCAATTATGCTGAATCTTTTTCTTAATAGTGAAGCAACCCTGCATTCTTGGTATAAATCCTACCTGATCAAAATATATTATTCTCATGATAAGTTTTAATCATTTTGCTAATATTATTAGCAATTTTTGCATGCATATTTATTAGGGAGAATGGTGTAAAATTTTCCTTCTCAGTTTTGCTTCTTCCAGATTTAGGTTACCGTACCATATTTGTATTATAATATAATTTGATAGGCGTCCTTCACCAATAGTCTATATAGTGTTGGGATTAATTCCTCTTTAAAGGTTTGATAGAATTCTCTTGTAAATTTACTTGGTTCAGGAGATTTTTTTCCTCAGTTCATTTAAACCTTGTTCCATTTCATTTTCTGAGATGGGGTTATTTAAGCATTTTACTACCTCTTCTATTCATTGATAGAATTTATATGTTTGTAAATATTCATTGAATTCATTTGGATTGTCAAATTCATAGGAATATAGTTGGGCAAAATCGTTTTTAATTATTGTTTTAATTTCCTCTCCAATAGTGGTGAATTCACCATTTTCAATTTTGATACTGGCAATTTCATTTTATTCTGTCTATCTTTTAAATCAAATTAACCAAATGTTTATCTATTTTATGGATTTTTTCATAAAATCAACTTTAGTTTTATTTATTAGTTCAATATTTTTCTTACTTTCAATTTTATTAATCTCTTCTTTAGTTTTCAGGATTCCTAATTTGATATTTGATTACCAATTTTTAATTTTTTTTCTAGTTTTAACAGTTACATGCCCAAGTCATTAATCTCTTCTTTCTCTAATTTATTCATGCAAGCATTCAGAGATATAAAATTATCACCATGAACTGTTTTTGCTGCATCCCATAAATTTTTGTTTCTTGTCTGATTATTGTCATTCTCTTGAATGAAGTTATTCATTGTTTCTATGATTTGTTGTACATCTCACTCATTCTTTAGGATTAGATTATTGCATTTCCAATTAACTTTCAGTCTATCTTTCCAGTGGCCTTTATTACATATAATTTTTATTGCATCATGATCTGAGAAGGATACATTTAATTCTCCTGTTTTTTTGCAGTGGACTGTGAGGTTTTTATGCCTTGGTGTCTGGTCAGGTTTTTTTTTTGTGCCATGTACAGTTGAGTAAAATCCATATTGCTTTCTATCCCCTTTTAATTTTTCCAGAGTTCCATCACATGTACCTTTTCCAGGATTCTATTCGCCTCCTTAACTTCCTTCTTATTTCTTTTGAGATTAAGATTTATCAAATACAGAGAGGAGGAGGTTGAGGTCCCCAACTATTATAGTTTTGCTATAGATTTCTTCCTGCACCTCCTTTAACTTCTCCTGTAAGTATGTGGATGCTATAACACTTAGTGAGTACATGTTTAGTAATAATGTTACATCATCGTCTATGTGCCCTTTAGTACGATATAGTTTTCTTTTATCTCTGTTAATTACATCTATTTTTGCTTTTGCTTTGTCTGAGATTAGGCTTACTACGTTTGCTTATTTTACATCAGTTGAAGTACAATATATTCTACTTCACCTTGTACCTTTACCTTGCATGTATCCCTCTCGTCCAGTGTGCATTTGTAAACAACATTTTGGAGGATTAGGGTTTTTAATCTATTCTTCTATCTGCTTCTGTTTTATGGGAGAGGTCTTACCATTTATATTCACGGTTATGATGATTATCTGGGTCTCTTCTCTCCATCTTTTTTCCACATTGTTCATGTTCTTATTTCTCCCTTCTCCCTTTCCCTCCTCAAAAAAGTTTTACTTTTGACCACTGCCTCCTTCAGTCTTTCTTATCTTCTATTATTCCCCCTCCCTTTTCTTTCCCCTTTCCCTGCCTACTTCCTGTAGGACAAGTTAGATTTCTGTATCTTTGTATGTTATTCCTTCATGAACCAAATCTGATGAGAATAAAGTTATAGGAGTGCTTATCTCCCTCCTTTTTTTCTCTCTACTATAATATGTTTTGGATCTTTTCACGTGATGTAATTTACCCTTTTATCCCTCCTCCTTTCCTCTTCTCCCATTAAAATCCCCTTTCATCCTTTAATTATGTTTTTTCTCATCATATCAGTTAATTTATGCCCACACACTCTGTCTATGCATATCACTTTAAATGTTGTAATAAAGATTCAGTTCTCAAGATTTAAAAATATCTTTCCTTGTAGCAGTTCATCATTATTGAATAATGTTTTTTCCTTTCCTGTTTACTTTTGATTTCTCTCTCAGATCTGGTCTTTTCATCAGAAAGTTCTCAAAGACCTCTATTTCATTGAATGTCCATCTCCTTGCCTGAGATATTGTGCTCATTTTTGCTGGATCATTGATCTTTGGTTGTAATCCAAGTTCTTTCACATTAAGCAATATCGTATTCCTAGCCTTCTGATCTTTTAGTGCAGAAGCTGCAATGTCCAACATGATCTTGACTGTAGTTCTATGGCAGTTAAATTGTTTCTTTTTAATTCGGGGTTTTTTAATATTTATTTATTTATTTTAGTCAAGATTTATTTTAACGAGATTTTGAGTTCCAAATTTTCTCATCATCTCCATCCCCATCCTAAAATGGTTTACATTCTGATCATGTTTTCCTTCATTCTGCCCTCCCATTTATCTCCCCACTACACCTTATCCCCCTCCCCATCACTTGTCTTTAAGGCAAGATCGATTTGTATGCATTATTGCCTGTACAAATTATCTAACGGTTCCAAGTTAAAACAAATTTTAATGTTTGTTTCTGAAGCTTTGGGTACCAAATTCTCTCTCTTCTTCCCTAATCAACCTCTCTCATTGAGAATGCAAGCAATTCTATTAAGGTTATACATGTGTCATTGTCCAAAACACTTCCATAATAGTCATGTTGTGAAAGACTAGTTATATTTGCCTCCTTTCTATCCCCTCCCCCATTTATTCTATCCTCTCCTTTGACCCTGTTCCTTTTCAAGTGTTTGCTCCTGAAGTTCTCATGAGTTACTCATACCATATTTCCATGTAGGAATGTAAAGTGCTCCACTTCGATAAGTCCCTTATGATTTTTTTCTTCCTGTTTACCTTTCCATGCTTCTCTTGAGCCTTATGTTTGAAAGTCAAATTTTCTATTCAGCTCTGGTGTTTTCATCAACAATGCTTGAAAGTCCTCTGCTTCATTAAATAGACATTTTGCCCCTGAAGCATAAAACTCAGTGTTGCTGGGTAGGTGATTCTTATTTTAAATCCTAGCTCCTTTGTCTCCTGGAATATCATGTACCAAGCTCTCTGATCACTTCATGTAGAAGCTGCTAAATCTTTTATTATCCTGATTCTGTTTCCATAATACTTGTATTGTTTCTTTCTGACTGTTTGTAACATTTTGTCCTTAACATGGGAACTCTGGAATTTGACTACAATACTTCCAGAAGTTTTTTTTTTGGGATCTCTCTCAAGATGGATTTGGTGGATTCCTTTGATTTCTATTTTACCCTCTGTTTCTCAAATATCATGGTAGATTTTCTTGATAATTTCTTGATAGGTGATGTTTAGGTCCCCATTTTATTATGGCTTTCTCATCATGCAATAATTTTTAAATTATCTTTCCTAGATCTCCTTTCTAGGTCACTGATTTTTCCAAGGAGATATTTCACATTTTCTTTAATTTTTTTCCTTCTTTTGGTTCTGTTTTTTATTATCTTGATTTCTCATAAAGTCATTAACTTCCATTTTCTCCATTCTAATTTTGAAGGAATAATTTTCTTCACTGAGTTTTTGGACTTCTTTTCCATTTGGCCTATTCTGTTTTTCAAGGTTTTCTTCTCCTCAGTGCCTTTTGGACCTCTTTGGTCATTTAGGTTAGTCTACTTCTTCTTCTTTTTTTTTTTAATAATAAATATTTATTTATTTAACTTTTTACATTTATTTTCACAAGATTTTGGGTTCCAAAATTATCTCCCCATTTGTCCCCTCCCCCCGCCCAGTACACTGAACATTCTAATTACCCCTATCACCAATCTGGCCTCTCTTCTTTCATCCCTCCCTTCCCTTACCCCATCTTCTCTTTTGTCCCATATGGCCAGATAACTTTCTATTCCCCATTACCTGGATTTCTTATTTCCTAGTAGCAAGAACAATACTCAACAGTTGTTCCTAAAACTCTGAGTTCCACCTTCTCCCCATCCCTCCCTCCCCACCCATTCCCTTTGGGAAGGCAAGCAATTCAATATAGGCCACATCTGGGTAGTTTTGCAAATGACTTC
>JAQQSK010017306.1:0-10158 GCA_028658325.1 Potorous gilbertii | reverse complement strand
CTGCCTTCCCAAAGGGAATGGGTAGGGAGGGAAGGATGGGGAGAAGTTGGAACTCAAAGTTTTAGGAACCACTGTTGAGTATTGTTCTTGCAACTAGGAAATAGAAATACAGATAATGGTGTATAGAAAGTTATCTGGCCCTTCAGAACAAAAGAGAAGATGGGGATAAAGGAAGGGAGGGATGATAGAAGAGAGGGCAGATTGGTGATAGGGGAAATTAGAATGCTTGGCGTTTTGGGGTGAGGGAGGGGAGAAATGGGGAGAAAATTTGGAACCCAAACTTTTGTGGAAATGAATGTTGAAAAGTTAAATAAATAAATAATTTGAAAATAAAATAAAATAAAAGGTTATTTCTGTGGAACTCAAGTATGAACCACAAAGCCAAGATAGCTCTGAGTGATAAAGTGTGTCTATTGTTCAAAGACTAGCCAAACTTAGATCATAGAGGATGATTTTAAGAAGGATTGCTACCAAGATCATGGATATTTTGGGCCATGACAATTTGTAATTCAATCTTCTAAGCTGTATTGAGATTTCAACTTTCATTGGTAGATGGGACCCCCAAATCACCAAAACTGTTGATCTTTTTGCAGAATTAAATATGAGCTTAGATTAATTGGGCAGTGCCACATTGAGTTTCTGTGATTTGTTCTACTGAATAGAGAATGATAGTTTAAAAGGTATGAAAACTTAATTGTTCACTCTGCAAACTAACTCTATCTAGGGTCTAAATTGAAAACTTTCATCCTGTTTTTTGTCTACAAAATTCACAGAATTGTGAATTAACAATGGGTTAAATAATATCAGCATTTCACCAAAAGCAAATGCATTAGTCTTACCAAAAAAAATACTTCAAGCTATAGCAAAATCTACAAATTTTCAATGCTTTCTTAAGTAAATATATTTAGCCTCCCACATCTCCCAACAAAGGAAAGGTGAAGGGGAGAGAATAAGCATTTATATAGTGCCTACTATGTGTCAGATACTTTGTAAAGTGCATTTTACAAATACCTCATTTGATCCTCACAGCAGTTCTGCAAGGTAGTTTTTATTAATATCCTCAGTTTACTGCTGAGGAAACTGAGGTTAATAGAGGTGCCAATGACTTCTACAGAGTCACTTATATAGCAAGTGTCTGAAGGTGGGTTTGAATTCAAGTCTTTCTGACTCTAAGCCTGCCCTCTAAGCAATACACCAATCTCTGAAACTGACAACTGAGAAACAATAATTGAGAAAGTTAACAGATGATTTTGAGTGAATTAGGTTTTCTTTGAAACATATCGAATGAGGAAAAGAATGATCCTGTTCCATAGAATAATACCTGTTTGTAGATTTTGAGCCAGCTGACTGAATGGACAAGATAGCCTTTGACTTCTGACCACTGGATGTTACAGTTTCCATGATTATAGCTGTTGTCAACTTCAGCTTCCGATGTGTTGGACAAGGCTGAACATACAAACTGCTCCAGTGAGCTGTCTGTGAGAATCTGGCAATGACACAAGATATGTTTAGAAGAGGAGCTGTTCTTTTCTTCTAAATGACACTATTTTTTAAATAATACTTCATTTGTGTAAAATCAAAAACTCTACAAATAACTAGTTAGTGAAGGTAAGCACCAGGGGTCAGGTATCTTACTGATTCATCTTGATTTTTTACATTGTTGTGAATTATTGAAATGGTTGTTCAAGAAAACAAAAGGAAAATGTTCTTTTAATTTTTCTCATTATGCCAAAAGAAATAAGACAGAGTTGTTTTACAAGGGCAAGCACATGGATGGTGCTATTCAAGGTACTCAACCATGCATCACCTAAAGGAAGAGAGACTTATTTCTGTTGCTATTTTTTGTCCTTGGAAAATAAAGTCTGTCAGCTCATGCATACATTATTTTCTTTCTCTGTTATGCTAAGATCAAAGAGTAACCCAGTTTGAAGAGTTCAAATGTAGATTTGAATCCAAGAAGGTAAATAAACCTCCATCAAACAAATGCATTTTCTTCTAAAAGGGAACCAAAAGATTTGACTTCTCTAAGCCTGCATATAACACCATTATGTTTCTGTTATAATTGACCAGCTACTCTTATTACATGGATTAGGGGGAAGAGTTCTACTTTCATCTTTAATTCAACTCAATTCAACAAACATTAAGAGCTGACTTTACAGAAAACACAAAGCTGAAAAAGATCACCATCTCTGCCCTGAAGGAACTTTTAGGAAGGATACAGAATAAAAACAATAGTAGTTATAATTATGATAAAAAATTTTTTTTAATTATTGTCTCTGACGAAGAGATGACACTTCTCCTTAGCAAGACCAACCCTTTTCCATGTTCCTTTAATAACATCTCCCCTGGTCTCCTCCAGCAAATCACTCCGCAAATCATCCCCTCTAAGCTTCAACCTTTATCTACTGTCTTCAGAAATTCCCAATTCTCCTTCATCCTTAAAAAATCTTTTCCAGCCCTATCATCTCCACTAGCTACCATTCCATATCTCCTTTCATTTTCTCAGTCTCCTAGAAAAGTATGCATCCACTTCCTCTCCCTCCATCCCTCCCTAACATAATAACCCAACACAAACTCCTTGCTCTAAAATACCCAGTCATCTCTTAATTGCCATCTATCTTCTACCAGATGGTCTATTCTCAATCTCCATTCTTCTTGACCCTTATGAAGCATCTGACACTGTTTACTATCCTTTCCTCTGGAAAACTATAACTTATCTGGGTTTTCAAGTTACTGCTATCTCTTGATTTTCCTCCTAGCCATCTGTTTCTTCTCATTTTCCCTTGCTTGATCATAATCTCATATCCCATATTGCTCATTGCCCTCTTCTCTTCTTACTCAACATGCTCTCATTTCATGATGTTAGCTCCCATAGGTATAAATTATCATATTTATGGAAATGGAACCCAAATTTATATACTCAACATTAGTCTCTACTGGGAGTTTCATTTCCAGCAAATGTGTCTCACCAACTGATTACCAAACATTTTTAAATGGAAACCATAGGCAACTCGAACTCAACACATCCAACAGAGAATTCTTTTATCTTTTCATTCTGTTCACTTTGTGTACACATATGCATATACTTAACATCTCCCTTGATAGAATACAAGCTCCTTAAATAAGGACTGCTTCAATTTTGTCTTTGTATTCCCAGAACTCCTAGCACAGTGCCTAGAATATTATATACACTTGATGACTACATGCTGCTTGATTGAAGTGCAATTAAGCAGAATGAAGTGAAGGCAATGAAGGAGAATTTATGAGAGATTCAAAAAGGGAGGGATCATTTCTATGAAACACAAGGTACAGAGCAAGGATTAGTAAAAGCTTCCTGTAAGAGGTGGCACCTATGCTGAGCCTTGCGGTCTGAAAGAAATTTTACTAGACAGGAGTGAGGGATGGAGAATGTCACTCCACACACAGGGAATGGATGGCTGGTGCAAAGGTCCACAGGTGAGAGAGGGCAGGATAAGATAAAGCACAACAGAAGTTATTCTATGTGACTATAGTGTAGAGATACACAGAGAGGAGTGTAACAAATAAGGTTTTTAACAGTAGGTATAACAGATTACGCAGAGACTTAGAACTATATAGATTTAGAACAGAACAAGACCTTAGGAATTATCTGGCCCAAATCTTTCATTTTACAGAGAGGACATTGAGACCCAAAGCAGTCAGACATCCAATCTGACAACCTTTTCCTATCTGTCCACTTTGTTCTAGCCACTGTGCTAAAAGTTAGGACAATAAAGATATGAGTAAATAGGCTCTGCCCTCAATGAGCTCATATTCTATTACAGAAGTGTGAAACATATAAACCGCAACACTCCCAAAGATGGCTCAAACTAGATTAAACTGTAGTTCTTATCTGATTCAAATTTATTGATATATTAGTCTCAAAAAAAGAAAGGTATATACATATGTGGTTTAATTGTCAACAGGGATCCGGATGTAATGGCTCCCTTGTTTCTCAGTGAGCTGGATATCACTGTTTTATTAGGCAGAAGAACGATTCAACATATTTACAAGAAAGAATGAAATAAGGAATGTTGAGAAGAAAAAGCACTGATAATTGGGGAGAAGGGTGGGAAAGGAGTCAAGGAAGACTTCCCAGAGGAAGTGGCCCTTGAATTAAATCTTTTTTCCCCAAATTTATTAATTTATTTGTTTTTAGTTTTCAACATTCACCTTCCTTAACTTTAAATTTTCTCCCCTTCCTCTCCCCTTCTTCCCCAAGATGGCATGCAATCCCATATAGGCTCTACACACACATTCCTATTAAATACATTTTCACATCAGTCATGTTGCATAGAAGAATTACAGAGAATGAGAGAAACCATGAGAAAAACAAAACACAACAAACATAACAAAAGAGAAAATAGTCTGCTTCATTCTGTGTTTCAATTCCATAGTTCTTTCTCTGGATGTGGATGTGGATGGCATTTTGCATCATGAGTCCTTTGGAAATGCTTTAGGTCCTTGCACTGCTGAAAAGAGTCAAATCTATCAAAATCAGTCCTCATACACTGTGGCTGTTACTGTGTATTAATGTTCTCCTGGCTCTGCTCACTTCACTCAGCATGAGTTCATAGAAGTCTTTCCAGGTTTTTCTGAAGTTTGCCTGTTCATCATTTCTTATAGCACAATAGTATTCCATTACATTCATATACCACAGCTTGTTCAATCATTCCCCAGTTGATG
The DNA here is from genome assembly GCA_028658325.1 of Potorous gilbertii. Classification (NCBI taxonomy): domain Eukaryota; kingdom Metazoa; phylum Chordata; class Mammalia; order Diprotodontia; family Potoroidae; genus Potorous; species Potorous gilbertii. The sequence continues at coordinate 5,454 of JAQQSK010017306.1, read as the reverse complement.
AACATCCCCTTGATTTCCAGTTCTTGGCCACCACAAAAAGAGCTGCTATAAATATTTTTGTATATGTGGGTCCTTTTCCCATTTTTATGATCTCTTTGGCATACAGCCCTAGAAGCGATATAGCTGGGTCAAGAGTTATGAACATTTTTATAGCTCTGAAGACACAGTTTTCAACTATTCTCCGGAAGGGTTAGATCAGCTCACAGTTCCACCAACAATGAATTAGTGTTCCAACTCTCCCACACCTTCTCCAACATTTGTCATTTTCCTGTTTTGTCATATTAACCAATCTGATAGGTGTGATGTAGGGGCAGGTAGGTAGTGCAGTGGATAGAGTACCAGTGCAGGAGTCAGGAGGACCTGAGTTCAAATCTCACCTCTGACACTTGACACTCACTAGCTGTGTGACTTGGACAAGTCATTTGACCCCAATTGCCTCATCCTGGGTCATCTCCAGATGAATATCTGGTCACCAGATTCAGATGGCTCTGGAGGAGAAGTGAGGCTGGTGACCTGCACAGCCCTCCCTCACTGAAAGTCAAGTGCAAGTCATGTCATTATTTCTCTGATGGCATGGTCTTCTTTTGCAACGAAGGACAAACTACACACAGGTGTGATGTGGTACTTCAGAGTTGTTTTGATTTGCTTCTCTCCAATCAACAGTGATCTAGAGCATTTTTTCATATAATTATAAATAGCTTTAATTTCTTACTCTGAAAACCGACTGTTCATATCCTTTGACTATTTAGCAATTGAGAAATGACTTGTATTCTTGTAAATTTACTTAGTTCTCACTTGAATTAAATCTTAAAAGACAGAAGAAGAGGACGGGACCCCATGCTCAAGAAATGGTTCTTGTGAATGCAGGGAGGAAAGAGATATATCAAAATTAGGGAAAAACTGTAGTCCATCAGTGTTGACTTTGTCTACTTAATGTCTACATAAAGGAAATCAGTGCAAAATCAAGTTCAGACAGTAGGTCGGAAGCAGATAGTGGATGGCCAAAGATACTAGGCTAATGATTTTGTATTTTATCCCATAGGCAATAGGCAACCAGTAATATGTTTTGAAATAAGATCAAAAAAATCTCACCCAAGGTCACACAGCTAGTGATACAGCAATATTAGGTCTTCAGGTTTGAAAAGTAGCACTCTTTCCACTGTACTGTACTACTATATGTATTTTATGCAATGGATAATGGTGACTACCCAAAAACATGAAATATTCATTTTTTTTCACAATTTGTAATGGTGTAGGTTGAAACTATCAGAAAGAAGCTGTTCTTTGAATGCACAGAATTTTCAGTGGTCCCCAGAAAACAATTTCTCTGCCCTACCCTTCAACCCAGGCATATAATTTGATCATGAACTCAGATATAACACCATATCTTCCCTCCTACTCCTAAGCAGGCACCATTTTGGCATCTAAATGGAGGATAGTAAATATTTTTAAAAGTATATGTATCAAAGAATTCATAGTTGAAAGGGATCTAGGAAACTACAGAGTTCAGGCCTTTCATTTGATACAATTAAGTGGTACAGTGGACAGAGGATCATAGATAGAATTAGATCTCAGTTCAAATTCTGCCTCAGATATTTATCAGCTGTGTGATCCTGGGCAAGCCTTGGTCTCTGTTTGTTTGTTTCCTCATCAGTAAAATGGGGCTAATGATAGCACCTACCTTCCAGGATTGTTGTGAAAAACAAATGAGATAATATTTGTCAAGTGCTTAGCACAGTGCCTGGCACAAAGGAAGAACTACATAAACATTATCTGTCATTCTCACTGGGCAGCTAGGTGGCACAAGAGATAAAATGCTAGACCTGGACTCATAAGAAGATTCATCTTCGAGAGTCCAAATCTGGCCTCAGACACTTATAAGCTATGCAACCCTAGGCAAGTCATTTAACCCTGTTTGCCTTAGTTTTCTCATATGCAAAAATAAACTAGAGGACGACATAGCAAACTCCTTCAGTATCTTTGCCAAGAAAACCCCAAATGGAGTCACGAAGAGTTGGACACAAATGAAATGACTAAACAATAAAAGTTATCATGATTGTTGCTGTTATACAGAAAGAAACTGGTTAAATAAAATTGCACCAGATGTCCACATCCAGGTCACAGGAGCATAGATCTAGAGTGGGAAGGTACAGGAGAATCCATCTGGTTTAACCCTTCATTTTACAGATGAGGAAACTGAGGGTCATGGAAGGTGAGTTGCCCAAAGTCATTGAAGCAATAAGTATCAGAAGTAAGATCTAACCCAGTTAACTTTAGAATCAATGAAAATATTGTCATTTATTGTATTTTATGGCCTTGATTGAACAAAGTGAGTTTTGTGCTTGTATCTACCAGGTACTCTTATACAATCTTAACATCTGTAGGGAAGATATTATTTTAGGACAAGATTCTTTAAGGCTACATTTTGTCTTACAGAGTCATTTTTTAAAATAAACAAACAAAAATTCTTATATTCTCTGTGACCTTTAGGCAACTATGGAACTATGAAGATTTGATCTACTATAGAATATCATTTGGAAAAATCTGCTTATTCCTTTCACTTCTTTTCAGCTCTGAGTTAAAGTGATCTATATTGATTTTTTTCACAAGGGAAAAGGTCAGGAAGTTGATAGGTAAAAAGACAGACATCTTTTAAATACAGTATAGCAGTCTGCAATTTTTGTTGATAACTGTGATCAAAACAAACTGGATCTTTAGCAAAGTTCTGTAATTTAATAAAATTAAGATTTATTTTTATGACTCTAACATGAGCTTATGATTTCTCCACTCCAAAATGACTGTTTTCTCAGTACTACTATTCATGCATTGTACATTCCTGTCAAGCTATCCTACTCTTGAAACTCATCATTCCATTTCCCTTCTCCATGTGTGTCCTCCATATTTGAAAGGCAGTCTCTCTTTCACCTCCACTTAGAATCTTTAGCCTCCCTCATGACTTATTTCAACCTGAGCATCACCTCCAACAGGAAGTCTTCACTGATGGCCTCAGAAATTAACATTTTCTCCTTCCTTAAATTATTGTAACTTTGCTTAACAAATTAAACGTATATCCCTTACAAAATGTAAGCACCATCAGGGCAAAGTTTTAAAGTTTTATGTCTCTGTAGTCAAAGTTCTTAGCACAATTCCTTGAACATAGTTAAATTCAACTGAATCATCAATGGCTTAGCTTCCCAAAATTCTTCTACTATATGAAGGAAGTCCTTCCTTCTTCCCAATACTTCTAAGAAGCAGCAAGCCAGTAACTGAATTAAGGCCACTGGCCCAAAGCAGGAACACAGAGATTCCTTGAATACAGAAACAGAATGAGGTACCCAGGATGTAATCACTTACCATATGAATTATTTTGACTTGGGAAAATCATTTAACCTCTCTGGGCTTCAGTTTTCTCATTTGTAAAATTGATGGATTAGAATAGATGATCTAAAGCAGACCTGCACAATCTGTGGCCTTCCAAAGGATTTTAGGCAACACTCAAAAAATGTTGAGAATCCAAGGATTGAGAATCATAGAGAATTGACATTTTTCTTGGGCACCAGAAATCTTTCATCATGCCCTCAGGCCACTTACAGTCTGTGGGCACAGGCTGTGCAAGTCTGATCTAAATTTTGATCTTCAATTGTGATTCTATTAAATCTATGTGACTATAAAAGAGTATTTAATTTAGAGACATAGGACCTGGGCTCAAATCCTGACTCTAGCATTTATTATCTTTGTAGTTTGGGCAAGTTCCTTACTATCCTCAGTCTTCAATTTCCTCATCTGTAAAATGGGGGAGGAGGGTTGGAGAGGTTTGTACTAAATGATCTCTAAAGTTCCCTCTAGCTCTAAGTCTATGATCCTATTATCTCTATATATCTAAATTACGCTGTCTTACTCAGATACTTGAATTGTATCTACCAGATCTCTTTTTACAGGCTAACTCCTCCTTATACATACAACCTGTTTCCCTGATCAAGTTTGACACCTAATTTTTTTATAATCCAAGGGACAAAAGAAAAAAATATTCCCAATAACAGATCGTGAACTCTGACTTTAATGATATTCTAAGAAAAGTTACCTAATGCCATAAAGATACTAGACAAAGAATTTCAGCTATAATCAAAAATCCGACAATTACCATAAATAGTATTTATATTAAAGGTTTACAAAACACTCTTTATATTTCATTTGATTCCCACTTCAGTGTAGTGAAGCACATAATATTATTTATCCCATTTTACAGATGAGGAAACCAAGACTCAGAAAGGTTAAATGATTTGTTCATGGTTACACAAGTAGTAAATGTCAGAGGAAGATTGCCATTCAAGTCTTTCTGATTCGAAGACCAGCATCCTCTGTAACCCATCATGTAGACTTTCATCTGGGTTGCTTTTTACATTGGATCTGAATGGGTTGATATTTAATATTTTTACAAGAGCAGTTTTTTAACATTGTTGACATATCATTCTATAATGCTTTACTACTGGACTACTGCCTTTGCATATAAAACTTGCTACAAAGACACTGTGCATAAAAAGGAAAATAAAAGCAAAAGCTGTTTTTCCTTTATTTTCTTTTTAGGAGATAGTTTCATCATCCAGGAATCATTTTCAACACCTACAGAAAATGTCACTGCTGTTGTATAGTTCTATGGTGACTTTTACGAAGTAATTAAGGGATGAGGGATCAATGAACATCTATACCTCATTTAACTTGCCGGTGTAATTCAGTATCTTCTCAACATGAAGGTCATCAAAGCCGTATTTGTATGTCAAATCAGATTTCAGCTTCAAAGGGTTCCACACCACATTTCTTAGTGACAAGTTGTATCCAATTCCTATTTAAAAATATATACATGAGCATAGTCGAGTCTTAAAATGTTTATCCTGCCCATCATTTCCTTACAAACTGAAACAGCTAAAAGTATATAGAAATAACACCAACCTCTTCAAGAAAAAAAGTACACAAAAAAGTGTGGATGGAAGGGCAGCAAGAAGCAGAATACCTAAGTGGAAATAAAAATAAATTCACAATAGCAGATAAATCCTTCAGTAATTATGGAAATTAGGGGAGGTGATGGATTCGTCAGAGACGTTGTAGAGGGAATATTTGTGTGTGAGTGTGTTCATCGTTCATTGCCAAAGAAGACCATGCCATCAAAGAAATGATGGCATGACTTGCATTTGACTTTGTTTTGAGTGAGGGAGAGCTGTGCAGGTCACCAGCCTCACTTCTCCAGAGCCATCTGAATCCAGTGACCAGATATTCATCAAGATGACTGGAGATGACCCAGGATGAGGAAATTGGGGTTAAGTGACTTGCCCAAGGTCACACAGCTAGTGAGTGTCAAGGGTCTGAGGTAAGATTTGAACTCACATCCTCCTGAAGAGGGAATACTTACATTAGGCTGAAGATTAGATATGATTGGATGAGACTGGATGAGATAAGCAA
>JAQQSK010017305.1:0-10159 GCA_028658325.1 Potorous gilbertii | reverse complement strand
ATATGGCCTATATTGAATTGCCTGCCTTCCCAAAGGGAATGGGCGGGGAGGGAGGGATGGGGAGAAGTTGGAACTCAAAGTTTTAGGAACAACTGTCGAGTATTGTTCTTGCTACTAGGAAATAAGAAATACAAGTAATGGGGAATAGAAAGTTATCTGGCTCTACAGGACAAAAGAGAAGATGGGGAGAAGAGAAGGGAGGGATAATAGAAGAGAGGGCAGGTGGGTGATAGGGGAAATTAGAATGCTCAGTGTACTGGGGTGGGGAGAGGGGACAAATGGAAAATGAGTGTAAAAAGTTAAATAAATAAATTTATATTTAAAACAAAACAAAAGAAAAACAAACATGCCTGAAACAATTAGAGGAATAAGAGAGTTCTTGGGAGATCAATTTTTTTTTATGTCCTTGCATCTAACTGAGAAAAGTTATGGTTACTGTTCTGTCAGGTCTTCCCCTTCCTCAAAACAGAAAACTCACGCATCTCCAAAAATCACATATTTATCCTGCAAACCTCTATCATACAACGTCAGAAGGTACTATAGATTGTCACTAATCATCAAGCCTGTCCAAGATCCCTCTTCCACCTTCATAAAAATGTATGATTCCAGCCCTAATAGTCATGAAACATTATTAGAAATAATAGACACTTGAGAAATACATCATCAAATAAAACATTGGAGAAGAGGAACTTAATTAACTATGAAGCAACAGAAGGTAAACAATACCAACCTTTATTCCTACTCAAGTTGACGGTAAAAGAAACAAAAAATAGGCAATTAGTTGAGTGGAAACTATACAGGCATCAGTAGTCAGAAAACAATGACTATGAGGCTATAGTACATGAGACTTTTTGAATGGTCACAGTGCACTGTGAGCTGTAGTATTATCAAATCTTTTCTACTTAAAGGAAGATAAGTCATCATTTGAGTATCGGGTATTGCCAACACAAATGGTCTTCATAAATCAGCATGTTCTTGGGAGAAGTTCAGTCCAAATTACTTGGGTTATGATGAAAGCGGTCTTATACATTTTATTTTTATGAATGTATTGTGTGTATATATATGTATATATATATATATATATATATATATATATAAAATGAAGATGGTTTACAATTTTAAAATTCCTTAAAATTTACAAATAACCTACTTGAATTTCAGCACTAAGAAGAATTATTGTCTGTCCCAAATTCTCGTCTTCATTCTACATGAGAAGTCTGATAAATATATTTTCTTTGAGGTTATGACATTTGGAGGTGATGAAGGCCTTAATCATTTTTGACTTTTTTGTTTTTATTTTCAGTTTTCTCATGGTGTAGATAAATTGTGGAGCAAGACACCTAAAGTGACTCAACTACTTTACAGAGAGTAATGTAGCATGGGAGGATTCAAATCTAGGTCCTCTTACTGCAAATGCGGTGCTTTCTTCACTATAACATTGTTTAGTTGGTCAAAAAGAACGATGTAAGAGTTTACTATGTGCCCACACTGCATCAAGCACTGGGGATACAAAGAAAAGTAAGGCAGTGCCAGTTTTCAAGGAATTCACGTTCTATGGGGGGGGCATGCCAACAAATATATACAAACAAGAGATAATTCAGAATAAATTGGAGAAACTCAACAGTGGGAGACATGGCTATTAGTGGTAAATCATTGCCTGTTGTGCATCCATCATTCTTCTCTTCTATAACACTTGTATTTTAAGATACCTGGAACCTTCAAGAACTAACCTAAGAAAATTAATAGTGGTAGAATGTTTTGGTACTGTGGTAGGGCCATTCAAGCACCCAAGAGACATTTTAGTGCTCCTCAAATTATAATATGTTGGCAGTTACTTACTCCATACCTATGCCCAGTGTCTACCTGTCACATGTGTACCTTGATCAGTATGTAGCCGTTCATTCCCTTTATGTTTTGTTTTATTTTTTGGCAAGCATGAAGGAAAAGGAATCAGGTAAGGTGGTTACTTTTTATTAAAACAAAAAGTGCAAATCAGTATATCTCAGGATGTTACTAAAGCAGGAAGCTAGTGCCTGCGCTTTTATCCTAAAAGCCTATAAACAGGCATTAGCGTTATAATAACTTCCTAAGTTGGTTTAATGATTGTCATCAACTTTTCTCCTAAGGATCAAACTAATATAATGTGGGTTAAATAGCATTGACCTTTAATACTTTTTAATCCCATTGATTTCTGTCATTCTCATTTATGAGTTTACATTTAAAAATGACATTTCAAGGTGTGTATAGTTAAAATCATTTTTATCCCTCTTCACATAAAAATAATCCAGGGGATAGGAACAAATGTAAAATAAAATGATGTCTAAAGACAAAAAGAGAACAAAAATATCCTTTGACATTCCAAAAGCTTAATTTTAAATGAGAGAAAATAACTCACCACTCCCCCCCATCCCCATCAAAATTTGGCCTGCACTACACAGCACAAAAGAAAGTGGGAAGTTTTTGATCATTTGTTGATTTCATGTAATAATGGACTCCCAGAATCCTTGCAGGTCCTCTAATCCAACTTCCCACCCAATGTGGAATTCTCAATAGCTGCTGGAGATATTGGCAGATGGACTGTCTCTCCACTGCCTAAATTCACTAGAAAATTATTCACATCCTTCATTGACCATTGTGTATCTGGGATTAAATTGTGATTTGATTTCATCCCCAGGACTAAGAGCATCTTAAAAACTTTCCTCTTTTTTCTGCTCCCATTCCTCTGATTGAGTTAAATTACATATATTCATGGGCCTGTAGTGCAATGAGGGAACTCAACTACAGGGAGGTTAAGTGAGTTGGCAGAGGTCGAAAATCACCAGCAGAGATCAAGGCAGCAGCAGAAAGTAAACCAGGAATGGGTCCCAAGGATATCTACCATTACTATGTGCCTTCCACAACAATCTCTCTGAGAAATCTTTTCAGAGATTTTCATAGGCTAATCCCCAGGGTAGGGACTTTGAATGAGTTTATATAAAATTACCAGGAGGTGATGGAAAAGGGTTCTTTCTCTCTGCACAGATAGGGTACTGTTACCTTATTCCCCTTGCCTATATTTTCAAATGGAACAACTTAATGACCTAATTAGCTGAACACCGGATACACCTAGCTCTTAAAGATATAGACACCCCATTGCAATGAAAAACGTTTATAGTTTGGGGCTGCTTCTGGAGGAAAATTGGTTGCAATGCAAGAAAACTCTTGGGCTTTCACAAGGCATGGCCTGGGCTTATTTTCTTTTCATTCAATAGGGAAATTTGAGAGGTAATATTTGGAAAACCTTCACAATCAGTCCTTTCTGAAGGCTGACTCCGGACCCTACACATGGTTTAAGAAGCACATCAAAATGTAGTCCCTGTATCTTTGTTCTTTTCCTGTCTAATGACAATGCTGAGTCAATCTTCTGTGTGGACGTGTTGATCACTTATGTAGTGTTCATAATTTTAAAGTTAAATGTTTTTTCCAATTATTAAACATTTATTTTTGTTTCTCTTATTTCCTTTCCTCTTCTCTCCAACCTGCCCCCATAAACACTCTCCCTGGGGCAGGATGGTGGATACCTTTGTAACAAACAAGCATAGTCAATGCAAATGAATTCTCATTTTGGCCAAAAATAAGTTGCATTCTTTATTTTAGTCTACCACCTCTCAGTGGTGTGAGTGTAGCTTTTGTCATCTACAACTGGACCTCATGGTCAATCATTCCATTACCAAGAGTCCTTAAGTCTTTCAGAATTGTTCATTGTTACCAAGTGGTGTTATGTTATAAATGATCCTACTGCTTTTGCTCATTTCATTCTGCATCCATTCATACAAATCTTAGCAAGTTCTCTGAGTGTTAGATACCCAATCCAGTGATAGTGATGGAGTCCTAATAGAGCTGCCTCCAGCCCCAGTAGTCTAACTTCATTACAAACCCACTGTACCTCTCTAGCCCTTCCACCAATGTCCTAACTTCTTTGTATATGTCTCATTGCTCACTAGAACAACAAGTGTGTCTCTGAACCTTGTAATTGTCACAGAAACTCCAGGCACTGTCTCTTCCCAGGCATGACCCCCAGACCCATTCCCACAGAAACAGGTGTGTTCTTGTAGTCAACCACAATACCTAACTATCTATCTTGACCAGGCAGGACTACAATAGTTAGCCAATTGGAGGGCAATCATCAAACCATACATGGGACCCCTCCTCCATTACCTAATCCCTTAAAAAACTCCTCCTGCCTTTTTAATATTAATCCCATTCCTATGTTTTATGCAAATTTCTGTTATGTAATTGCATCTTTACCCTATAAAAATCTATGTTGTATTTTCTGAAGTTATTGGTTCCTCTTGGAACTTAGCCTGCTTCATGAGAGGCATTAATCTCAATAAATGCCTATACTTGGATTAGAGTTGGTCTGACTGAATTCTTTGAGATAGTTCCACCACAACACATCATGAAACCACAACAATAGGAAGGACACAACTGAAGCCCTGATCTCCATATAACTGTTAAATACAAGGTTCCCTCTTCCAGGTCATACTGACAGAACCCAGCTGTCTTTTTTCCACAGTTCTTACCCTGGCCATTTGCCTGTGGGTCAAAGTTGCAATTCTGTGCTAGAAACAAGATCTAGCCCGGTTTCTTCTTTGATTTCTGATCACTGTTCAGTTTGGCACAAGTCTGAGACTTTGGTTATTTGCTAGAGATAATTGATGGTACTGCAGAATTCATGTGTTATGAAAAGTGAATATCGTCTGAAAACAATGTTTTATTTTTTTAATTCAGATGGAATTACTAATATGAAAATGTTTTGCACGTTATCAATTTTATTTTGCATACTGCCTTTTATGGGTTATGTCATGGTTAATGCTAGGAAAAGTTCACGTTATCCGAATTAATGCTCTATTATAAAGAATTATGTACAGAAAAGTGCAGTTTTAGAAATTTCTAGTGAAAGATTATAGTTTTTGGTAGCTGAGGGAACCTAACTCCCCATTTTCAGTAGATTCAATGTATCAACATGCACCATTTTCTAGGAATATCACTCTGGCAAAAGTTGAGGATTGACTGTAAATAGCAAAGATTCAAGCCTAGATTCTCTGACTCTAAAGCCAGAGGTCTTTCCACAACAGTATACTGTCGTTATCCAATTATATATCAAGCTTGTGGCTTTCGGGCCAGTATTACAACTGATTCTGAGAAATTCTGAATCACAGAGTTGGAATAGACCTCAAAGGCCATATAATACAACTCACACCTCGTTGAGGTGGAAATCAATACCACACCAGGCACCACATTACATTTTTGGATAATCATAGTTGTTGGAAAGCTAAACTTTTCTTTTATTCTTTCTTTGTTTCTTTTTCTTCCTTCCTTCCTTCCTTCCTTCCTTCCTTCCTTCCTTCCTTCCTTCCTTCCTTTCTTCCTTCCTTCCTTCCTTCCTTCTGTATTGGACTAAGCTCTGCCTGTCTACAACTTTCATACATTGCTTATAGTTCTGCTTTCTAGAGGTCAAGCAGAATAATTATTTAAATCCTTCAAATACTTGAATAGACTTGTGGCGGGTGCTCTATCCAAGTCTTCCCTTTCCAGGCTCACCCTCCACAGGTCATTCAAACAACCAATCTTTGTAAATACTGATCTTTAGAACCTTGAAATTCTTTAAGGTTTTTCAAGGTTGTGAAACTTGGTGATCAGAAAGATGCTGGGGTCCTTGTGAGAAACAGGCAAAATCAGGGGGAAGAAAACGAGATCTATCTGGGGCATTTTGAGCAATGAGACTCCTAGAGGAGGCTTTCATATCAAGTGATATATTTCACTCTAGTCCTGCATTTCCAGTGTTCAAAAGGCACATTGGAGATGCAGGACTAGAGTGAAAGATATCAATCTGGCGACCCTCTGCCTGAAGAGGATATCTCAATTCAGAAACACTTTGTCTACACCATGAGACTGATGATGAGTATAGTGGCTTGAGGCAGTGGACTTGAAACACTGGTCTTGCCAACTTTATAGAATGAATGTGAGCACAGAAAACACACACCACTGTGAATGCTTTAAGTTGTAGTATGATTGGGTGCCTGGCTGATGTAAAAGCAAAGCAATATCTAGGAATTTTAAATCTTGGTGATCATGTGAATAAAAGATTACATGAGACATTGGATACAGGTTAAGACTTCAGGTCAAGAAGACCTGGTTTCAAATCCTGCATATGATATGGATTAGCTCTTTGATCATGAACAAGCTACTTAAGGTCCTGGTGGTTCACGCAACCAAGACTGTTGGCTATAGTTGTCTATCTACATGAATGGAAAGATTCCTCCAAATTGATGAAATCAACATTCCAGCCATCCCTCTTTCCAAAAATAAAATCATAAGAACAAATTAAGTTACTGAAAGACCATCCCCTCACTGCTTTTAAAATATAATCTTGATTTTATGACTGACTTGCTGATGGCTTTAGCAGTATGGAGATTGATACAATCAGAAACTGAACCATTTCAGCTCCAACACTTTTATCATACTATTCAGTCTCTTCTACACAGCAGTAACAACAGCAAGGCCATTTTGACTTTGCCATTATGTAGAGGCAGCTAGGTGACACAATGGATAGAGTTCTACATCTAGAGCCAGGAAGACTCATTTTCCAGAGTTCAAATCTGGTCTCAGACACTTCCTAGCTGTGTGACTCTGGGCAAGTCACTCAACCCTTTTTGCCTCAGTTTCCTCATCTCTAAAATAAACTCGATAAGGAAATAGCAGATCACTCCAGTATCTTTGCTAGGAAAACCCCAAATGCGGTCACAAAGAGTTGAACACAACTGAAAAATGACCGGAAAAACTATTACCACAAAGATGGAATTACAAGATCTGGTTTGATTGAGAGTTGCAGTTGGATACTTGCTGGTTATGTATTCTATTGATGAGTGTACACAACTCAATGCCATTTTTTCTTATTTCTAGATTCTAAAGAATATGTACTATGTGTTTACAACAACCTAGTAATTACACCAAGTAAGACAAACGTAAGACAGTTCAGTCTAATGAAAAATGCATTTGCTGAAAAAACATAACATATAGATTCCTGTCCTTTCACTATTAGCTAGGTATGTGACTGATGACAATTCATTTATTTCACCTCTTTGGGACCCAGTTTCATCACCTACTAAGTGACACAGTTGGATTAGGTTAATTCTCAGGCCATAGGATCATAGAATTGGACTTGGAGGGGCTTTAGAGGCCATCTAGTGTAATTGCTCCTTTTACAATTGAGGAAACAGTGGCTCAGAGGAAAAATCATGCTCAAGGTCACAAATGAGTAAATGGAAAAACTGGCCTTCAAGCTTTTTCTCTCTAACAAATAGTTGTTCATCCACAGGGTCTGATTATTTAAGCTCTAAAATTCTATGACTTTTGTGCATTCTGGGGGCTGTGGAGATTATTCTTGACGCTTAAGAGGGTATAGAGAATAGTATCCATGTACCTTATCCTGTTACAAAATCCCTTTTCTCAGCACATAAAATTCATCATGGAATAACCATCAAATCGGCTCATTCACCAAAAATCAGCACCCAAACTTCCCAGAAAGCTTCCCTTTTTATTCTATTGCTAAGATGATATTATGTGGGTAAACACACACATATATACATCCATCCATCCATCCATCCATCTATCTATCTATCTATCTCTATGTAATTATCTATCTATTTCTCTCTCTTCCTCCCTCTCTCTCTCTTTATCTATCTATCTATCTGTCTATCCATCTGTCTATCTATCTGTCTGTCTGTCCATCTGTCTATCTATCTCTATCTAATTATCTATCTCTATTTCTCTTTCTCTCTTTCTCTCTCTCTCTCTTTTTCTATCTATCTGTCTGTCTGTCTGTCTAACTAATAAAGTTCCAGTCAATCTAGAACTGAGCGTTGAGTTTGAGATGCCGTTGACTGAATGAAAGAATCCTAGATGAGGAGGTCAGAAGAGCAGAGCTCTGTAAATAGCAGCATTTAAACTTTGCATGGAGTTTGGGTAACCTTTCCTGCAGTCCTGCTCCTCAGGGTCTCTAGAGTTTAAGGTTCAAATGGCCTCTTCTACTAAAATGTGGCTGCCAAATTTCACCAGGTTCCACTGTAAATTCACTGACCCACCTCTCATGGTGGTCATCCACCTGAAAGGACTTTTCCATTTCAGTAGCAATAAGGTTTCCCCTAAATCCTCTCTCTTTGAGATGTACTGACTGGAAAAGGAACTCCCTTTCTTCCAGTGTGAACTTGGATAAAGTGTTACTGAAAGGGAAATCTAAATAAGGTTATGACATACTGTGGCATTATCTAGACCTCTTCATAATCCATTACAAGTATTTGAGTTGTAGATTTGTCATCAGCAAATCTGATTTTAGAGTCTTGCTTTGCTTTTACCTATTTATGTGAACTTGGGCAAGACATTTTTCTTCTTAGAAGTAATCTGGATCTAGGCAGTCTATACATTTTCTCTCAGCTTTAAATCCTGTACAATTTAGGATTCATCAAGTTGTACCCACCTTCTACATAAATTATCAACAGATATGTAAGTGAACTGAAATCTTCACAGGGTTTGAAATTTCTAGTGTGGAAACTCCTTCTACCAATGCATATCACATACAACTTGTGTCACTTACTGGATGAGTTCTAAAAAGATACAGAGGGTAAAAAACTGAGAAAGGATTACTAATGTGACAGGATCAAGGTGTAAGGTAAAAGAAAACTTTGATGTGCTAAAACAGTAGTGTCAAAATCAAATGGAAATGGGGGTCACTAAACTGTACATAAGAATCTCTACAGGCTGTATACTGACTTAGAAAACTTCATATGAGCATTATCTGTGTTTTACCACATTTTTATTTATTTTGTCACTTAATTACATTTTAATCTGGTTCAGCAATCGAACCATTTATCGTAGACCACATGTTTCACACCTCTGGGATAAAATACATAGTTAAATATAGCAAAATTAAATTTAGTAGAAACAAATACAATTAATAGGCTTCACAAGTGAAAGATGGTATACATTGTTAAAGACTGGTTTGTTTGAAAACGATCTGGGAGTTTTAGTGAACCACAAGCTCAATTAGATTCACAGTGACATAACAGTCACAACAAAACAAAAAATTTTCAACTACATTAAGGGAGACATAGCCTGTAGCAATAAGTAGACAATAATATTCCTTATGCTGACCTAATCAGTCTCATTATTGGAGATGCTGTGTTTAGTTCTGGACACCAACATTTAGGAGGAGTATCAAAAAATGACATGGTTCCCAGAGGAGAATTAGCAAAATTGATAATTAAAATAACAGAGTACCAAGATAGTTGTGATCAAGAATTTGAAGAACTGTCACATAGAAGACAGTTTGAATTTGCAGAGAATTCAGGATTCATGTCAGAAAGAAACAAAAAATAAAGAAATAAAAAATATATAAAGAAGTAACAATTAGAACTATCTAAAAATAGAATGGACTGTCTCTTTATAGTTCTTTAAGATGAAATTGAATGAGATGATATCTTATCAGATATGTTACAGTATAGAAGTTTTGAGGACCATGGCCTTCTTCCAACTCCATACAACTCTGAATTTTGTGATTTACTTCAGACAAACTGAGATTCCATCCCTTGCCCAGTGCTTCATAGCTAGAAAGATTCACAGGAAGCGTTTCCCCCTTTGTCTTTCTTTATATTGCTAGCTCTTCTCACCGTACCTGGTATATTGTTGTTCAGTCATGTCCAACCCTTTTGTGACTCTGTATGGGGTTTTCTTTAGAAAAGATACTGGAATGGTTCACCATCTTCTCTAGCAGATGAAGGCAAACAGAGGTTAAATGACTTGCACAGCTAGTGAGTGTCTAAGGCTAGATTTGAATTCAGATCTTCCTGACTCCAGAGTCAGAAATTTATCTACTGAGTCACCCACCTGCCTGACACTTAGTAAACAATTAATCTTTGTTGACTGACAAGTTTTGAACCCAAAGTCTAGCTACTTTGCTATGCTCCTTCTATCCAATGATATGTCCAGAATCAGGTATCTGTGGCAAGAGTGGTTTTAGAATCCTGAGTACCACCATTGGATTATCAGTTTCTCACCTGACTTCACACACTTAGGTGAATTTCTAGGTCCAGAGCACTGCAGTGTTATTCTCTTAATTTCA
>JAQQSK010017304.1:0-10159 GCA_028658325.1 Potorous gilbertii | reverse complement strand
TTTTGAATTTTTATCTTTTTATTCTTTAAAAAATTTTAAATTGATAACTTTTTTTAAACATTGCACAAATTTCCCTTAACGTCCCTTTCTTTACCCCTCCCAAAGAAACATCCCATTCTTAATTTGGAATCCATTCCAATAGCTTCTGATTATCTTTTAAAGCAGGAATTCTTAATCTGGGTTCCATGGATACCTTAGGTTTCAGGTGGTTCATGATTTTTAAAAAAATGTATTTAAATAGAATTTGTTTCCTATGAAATCCTATGTATTGTATTTTATTCACTTAAAACATGATTCTGAAAATGGGCTCATCCATAGGCTTCATCAGTCAAAGGGGTCTATGACACAAAAGAAGGTTAAGAACTTCTGCTTCAAAGTCTTACAAAAATGCTTTTTTCTTCAGGAAGCCTTCTCTGGTTAGCTTTCCCTTTCCATCTTCTGATAACTATCTTTCCCTCAGACCTCTCAGAACACTTTGTTATGCGCTCTCTCTAATGTATTTACCAGATCATCTTTTTAATTATGGCTAGCTTGCTGGTGTCTCATTCACCTCCTAAACTTTAAGTCCCATAAGATTGGTTACCAGGCTTTATCTAAATTATGTTTGTCCCTCAGAAGCCTAATAGGGTGCTCTCTGTATACAGCAGGCATTGAATTGTTTCCTGTATTTATTGTATTGTATTGGAGGATCAGAACACACACATGTGTATATACACATGTTTATATGTTAGCATAAATGCATGTGCATATATATTTATATATGTGTGTATATATACATATATGTACGTGTGTGTTGGGAAAGAGAGAGAAAAAGAGAAAGAGAGAGACAGAGACAGAGAGAGAGAGAGAGAGAGAGAAACTGTGCCAACTCAGGGTCAACAAACCATGGCAGGTAGACCAGAGCTAGAGGAGATTCTCTTTAGGGGGCCACAGTGTAACGGTACTAATTGATAGTAGACATCTATCAGGGCCAACCTATCCACAAAGGGCTGAGACCTTTAACTGAGCATGACTGGGGGAAGGTAGATGAGGTCGTTTCCTGCCTAAGGCAAAAAGACAGAAAGCATCTGAAAAATGACCAACCTTTATGTAACCCCAGGACATAGGATTAAAGATGTAAAGATGTGGACACCTGGAGTCCTTCCAGTTGGATGCTCCCTTCTCCCACCTTTGAATGCAATTTGAACTGTGCGGATTGGGCATCGTTGGTCAGCTCATTAGAGCAGGGCAGAGAGTATTGACCTTGGAGTCAGGAAGACCTGAGTTCGAATTCTTGGACACTCATAGGCTATGTGATCTTGGGCAAATCATTTGCCCTTCCTCAGTCTCAGTTTCCTCACCTATAAAACGGGGATAACTTCAGCACCTACCTCCCAGGGTTGCTGTAAGGATCAAATGAGATCATATTTGTAAAGTGCTTTTAAATCATAAAGTGCTGAATGCTGTTATTAACAGCTCTTGTGATTATCAGTATTTTCAAATTTTTATTGCAGTCTTTTTGTTTCTGTTACAATTATTTCCAGTGATAACCCCCCTTCTTTTACCCAGTGAGCCTTCTCTTATGAGAAAAAAGCCAAATGATTAGGCAAAGCCAGCACACAAATCCATCCCATCTGACATTGTATGGAACATTCAATACTCATAACTACAAAACAAGGAAGTATCTTTTTTTGTCTCTTCTCAGAGCCCAGCACAGTCCTTCTAATTTGGAGAATTCAGTTTCATTTTATTATTGTTTTCATTTACGTTGCTGTAGACATTGTAGATATTGTTTTCCTGTTTCTACTTAGTTCATTCTGTATTGATTCTTAAAAACCTTCCAGATTGAATTCTTCCCATTTGACATTTGTTATGTACATTCATGTACCAAAAAAAGTATCCCCCAATTAATAGATTCTCATTTTATTTCTAGTTTTGTGCTACCACAAAAAAGTGCTTCTGTGGATATTTACGTATATATGGATGGGACCCTTCTTTCTGACCTCCTTAGAGTATACATAGCAGTGGGCTATCTGGGTCAAAGGACTTGGACAAGTCTCATAACTCCAATTTGTTTTTCAGAATGACTGGACCCATGCAAAATTCCACTGACATTCTATTTGTATGCTTGCCTTCCTACAAGGTGAGCACAGTCAAGATGATCTGAACTCCAAAGAATGAATAGTATAGCTTCTTGTCTTCCCTGAGACCCAGACAGTCATGGAGGCAACTGTGAGAATGGAGCTGGCTTAAGGCCAAGTTTGTGGAATTTACAGTCATCCTGGGGCCAGTAAATGGTTGGAGCAGCTTTTTTATTTTGGGGATAAGATAAACTGGGTCATCTGTATCCAGCTTTCTAACGTCTACCACAAACACACACACATAGAAGAAGATATACACAGAAACACATAAGGATACACTCAGACATACAAAGACACTGACAGACACATACCCTGATGAGGTATGTCAAACTTCTGTCTCAAGATCTAGTTTCAATAATTCAATGAATACTCATTAGGCACCACAACATCTGTTGAATTCATCCATTTCTCTATACTCGCATGGCCAGCCTAGTTCAGGTCTTTAACATCTTTTACCTGTGTTATTGCAGTAAGCTCCTAACTGGCTTCCCTGACTCAAGTCTCTCCCCACTCCAATCCATTCTCCACACAGCTGCCAAAGTGATTTTCCCCAAGTGCAGACTGAGTAGAACCACTCCCCTAGTTCTTGCTCAAAGAGCTCCAAGGGCTTCCCAAGTGTCTCTAGGGTCAAATATAAACTTCTCTGTCTGACATTCATAACCTTTCACATTCTGGCTCTAGTATACTTTCCAGTCTCATTATATGATATTTTTCCCCAATTCAGTCAAACTAGACTGATGTTTCTCGCCTATGACATTTCATTTTCCTCCAGGGGTGCACTCCCTCGGTGACCTCCACCCCTTAGAATGCCTAGATTCCTTCAAAGCTCAGCTCATGTCCTATATGAAGTTTTCCTGACCTCCCCAAATGTTAGTACCTTCCTGTGTCTGAAATTAACTTATATTTGATGCTAAAAATGTATTTCTTTTTGTGTACCCATTGTCTCTAGAAATAGAATATAAATTCCTTTAGGGCAGGGACCGAATTCCAGCTTTTATATTCATATTCCCAGCATGTAGCACAGTGCCTAGTACATAGTAGACATTTAGTAAATGTTTGCTGTTTGATTGATTGACATCTAGACACCATGCTACCGTAGATGTTGAGGAGACAATGACAAAAATGGAAAAAAAAAAGTTGATGCCTTCAAATAACTTCCAAGGCTAATCCCACTCTGAATATCCCTGTAGGCTATTCTGAATGTGATCTAGGGTCTTCACTGAGCCTGGGCTCCGTCATGTGAGCCTTGGCTCTTGGAATGTGTATTACAGAATAGAAATGGGTGCTACCCTAAAAGAGATCATATTCTAAGAATAGGAAGACAAGGACCTAACTCAACAGAAATAATTTGCACTCAAGAGCTGGGAGGGGCAGGAGATTAATCATTACACTACAACCATTCATGTGTGCAGAGCTCTGGGGCTGCAGAGCATTTTCCTATCAGTTGTCTGATCTGAGGTTTGCAAGAAACCTGTCAACTACAGGGCTTTTCATTCTTGTCTCTGTATTTTCAGTCCCTAACTTAGCCTGCAGCTAGCAATCAATAAAAATTTACGAAGTGCCTAAGAGACCAGGCTGGGGATACACGAGACAGAAAATAAAAGTAAAGGAAAAAGAAAAGAAAGGAAAAAGAAACAGTCTTGGTCTACAAACAGCTTAAATTCTTTTGGGAGAATCAATCACGAGTATTTATTAAACTCTTATTATGTGCAAGGCACTCTGAAAAGCATTAGAGTACAAAGTTTCCCCAGTAATAAATTTATTTGGGATAATGTTCTTGGGATACAAGGTTACCTATGGGATACAAAGGAAAAGCAAAAACAAGTGATATAAATACAAAAGCCAAGACAGTTCCTGCTTTCAAGGAGTTTATATTCTAATGGAGAAGACAACATATGTGAATCAAACATAAAAGATAAACACAGAATTTATTGAAGGCAACCTTAGTGGGTGTGTAGAGAAATCTGGAACTGAGGAAAGTCTAGGAAAGGTTTCCTGATGGAGGGCACACTTAAATGGTATCCTAAAGGGAATCAGGGATTATAAAAGTCAGAGATTGGAAGGGAGAGCTCTCAAGGTATGGGAAACATCCAGTGCAAAGTTATGGAAATGGGAGATGTAGTATTGTGTGTGAGGAACAGCAAATATAGGTCAGTATGGCTGGATTCTAGGGTAGAGTGCTTGGAGGGTTATAGAATATGTGTGTGTGTGTGTGTGTGTGTGTGTGTGTGTGTGTGTGTTTGTCCTTTGCTGCCAAAGAAGACCATGCTATCAGAGAAATGATGACATGACTTGCACTTGACTTTGTTTTTTGAGTGAGGGAGCACTGTTGTGCAGGTCACCAGTCTCACCTCTCCTCCAGAGCCATCTGAATTCAGTGACCAGATGTTCATCAGGATGACAGGAAATGACGCAGGATGAGGCAATTGGGGTTAAGTGACTTGCCCAAGGTCACACAGCTAGAGTGTGTCAAGTATCTGAGGTGAGATTTGAACTCAGGTTCTCCTGACTCCTGTGCTGATGCTCTATCCACTGCACCACCTACTGGAAAGATAAGAAGAGGCCAGGTTATGAGGAGCTTTAAATGCCAGGAAAAGAGTTTAAAATTTGATGCTGGAGGTAAGAGGGAGCTTATTGAATAGGGGTGTGTGAGTGACATGGTTAAATTTGCACTTAAGGAAGATCACTTTGCATCTGGAGTGGAGGATAGATTGGAACAGGATGACACTTGAAGAAGGGAGACTATTGCAATACTCCAAGTGAGTGGGGATGAGGACTTGAACTAGGATGGAAACTGAAAGAGGAGAGAAGTGGATGTATATGAAAGATGTTGTAGAGAAAGAAATTCCAAGATTTATTGATAGATGGGATATTGGAGGTAAGCCATATATTCAAGATTCAAAAATGATACCCAAATCACAAACTTGTTTGAATGGAAGGATAATGGTATCCTGAACAGTCAACAGAGAAATTCAAAAGCAGTGAGGATTTTGGAGAAAAGATAATGAGTTCTATTTTATACCTCTTGAGTTTGAGATGCCCATGGGACATCAAGTCTGAAATATCCAGCGGCCAGTTGATGATGAAAAGAATGGAATGCAAGAGAAAGACCAGAGCTAGATAAAGTGATCTGGGAAGCATTTGCATGGGGATGATAATTGAATGCAGGGGAACTGATCAGATCATCAAATGAGGTAGTATAGAGGCAGAAAAGGAGAGGACCTAGGACAGAGCTTGAGGAGATACTCATAATTAATAGTTGTGATCAAAATCACCAAAATAGGCTGAGGGAGACTGATTGAAGGAGAACCAAGAGATAACAGTCATGAAAACCCATAGAGAAGAGAGTATATAGGAGGAGAAGATGGTCTATGCTGCAGAGAAGTTAAAAAAATGAAGAGGAAGAGCCCATTAGATTTGGAACTTGAGAACATTGGCAACTAATTTCAGTTAAATAAAAAAGTCAGAAGCTAGATTGCTGAGGGTTTAGGAGCGGTAAAGAGATGAAAATGGAAGCATATGTAGATATCTTGTCCCAAGGAGTTCAGCTTGCAAGAAAAGAGACATAATGTGAGAGCTGACAGGCATGATAAGGTCAAATAATGTTTTTTAAAGGATGAAGGAGACATTATCATGTTTGTATGCAGCAGGAAAAGGGCCAGCAGATAGGGAGAGATTGAAGATTATGGAGAAAATGGGAGTGCTAGTAGTAGCAATTTGTGGGAGAATTTGGGAGGGGATGGGATCAAGAATTGATATAGATATATTGGCAAGGATAAGGGCTACCTCATCATTAGAGATCAGAGAGGAGGAGGATACTGAGGGGAGAAGATATCAGAAAGATGAGGAAGGACGAAGAGTGAGGTCTTAGTTAATGGCCTCAGTTGTTTTGCTTGGAAGTTTTTTTCTTAAAGGTGTGTGTGTGTGTGTGTGTGTGTGTGTGTGTGTGTGTGTGTGTGTGTGTGTGTGATAGGAGGGAAGAGACCTGAGAACCTCGCTGAAGGGCAGGAGAGGTGAGAGAGAATGCAGTACTGTAGAGTAAACACAGTTAACAGAAATAGGTTGCTTTCTTTTTTTGGAATGTGGATTTCCTTCAGAATTCTTAAAGTCAAATATGCATAATGAAAATTTACAAAATTTATATGAAGCAAGAACTCTCTTCTGTCTCCTGAGTCTCTTCCTGATTCCTTCAGGTAGGTGATCACCAAGGTTTTTTTCCTCTAACTTCTCTTCTTCTTTCATTCTCTCCTTTGGTAATGTTCCCTTCTAGTACTTCAATTATTGCCTCTACATGGGTGACTCCCGCATGCAAAGTACCAGCTCTTATTATTCCACTGAGATCCAACCCCACATGTCTAGCTTGGCACCTCAGAGAAAACTTCTGAAGCTAAGCTTATCTTCTCTCCCTCCCTCAATCTGCTTCTACTCCAAACATCTTTATTTCTAGCAGTAATACCACTATTTAATTGTAAATTTCATTTTTGAAAGAGGAAATGGCATCCAGGCAAAATATTTAAGATACATCTTGTGTTAAGCAGAATACTGATTCATTCTTGGTCACTGACCACTTCAATACAGTCAGTAAGTGATCTTGGGGAGGTATATTGGACAGATGTGATGGGGGTACGTAATATGTGACTTTAGGGTGAGGACAGCATTGAGCTAAGGTACTTTTTTACCCCAATATTGAGAGTAACTTTAAGAGCCCCAGTTCCATGTTATTTACTAGAAAAGGGTGAAGGCAGGCAAATTAAAGGACTCTGAAGGAAGCCTAGAACAAAACAGGATTTACTGCAGAGGAGGAGAGAGCATTCAAATCTTATAGCTCCCCTAGAATGACTTTCAGAAAAGTTCAGCCAATGTGTGCAATGTTTGTTTGTTGGTGGCTGGTAGGGAATACGGGGCCATATGAATGATGGTTTTTAAAAGACTTTTCTCTATCAGATCAAACCTCCTACCTTCAGACAGTTCAGCTAGAGCACAGTCAGCATATTCATTGATTCCATTAAACTCCCTTTTATTCAAGGGACACTTACTAAGTATTAACTAATTCAGACTAGGTGGTATAGCTACAAAGAGTAAAAACTTTATAGTCCCTGCTCTCAAGGAACTTATTACCTAATAGAGATGATAATTTTTTTTGTTCTAGATGTATAATTTCATCAGTACAGGCAGATTCTTCGCATGGAACCTTCTTTCACCAGTGCATGTTTCTTAGCTCATCTATAATTTATAGTCTTAAAGAGTTGTTTGGGGCACTAATAAGTTAAGCAATTTGTGTATAGTTGCACAGCTCATATGTGTTACAGGAGAACTTGAATCCTCATAGATGGTTGGCCACCCACTCTGCCACTCTTCGCCTTTTATTGTGAGATTAGAGTATTTTAGTTTGCCCTCTGATAGCAGCACTCAGGGTGAGGTGGGACTGGGCAGCAGATAGCAGGCCAGCCTCTTACACTTGGAAGGGACAGTATGGTTGAATCTGAGTTGCTCCCTATTTTTCAAATGAGATCATGAACATAAAGTGCTTCATAACCATAGCATGTTGTACAAATTTGAGTTAGTGCTGTCGTCATCCTCACTATTATTATGGGAGAAGTTGATGGCTCTTTGAGTTTTTCTTGGAACACCACCCTCGCCCTAACAAATGTTTGTGGGAGGCTGGAATGCAACCCGTATCTGTTTCCTAAGCTGTTGAAAGTCAGTACTGTTATTCATCATTGAGCAGAGGCTGGGGGACCACCTGTCAGGGATGCTGAAGGGGAGATTCCTGCTGTGAGTGGGAGTTTGGATTAGTTGACCTCTATGGTCTCTCTCAACTCCAAAATTCTATGATTCTGTATTTCAACGATTCTACACGTATCCAGTGATGAAAGTCAAGGAAAGTGTATATGCTCCTAAGGTGCTGTGTTGTATAGAGTTGTATAGAGGCCCTGGGATTTGGGGAGGCACGAGGCAGGCACAAGTCCAAGTGTTTTTAACCCCAGGAGCTCAATAATTGGCCCCAGATTAGCTCATCCCTTCCTTCCCTTCAAACCTTGAAGCAGAAATACTTCCCAAAGCCAAAACGAATTATATTGATACTTTTATTGGGGTCATGGAGAAAGTAAACATCTGTTTGGCAGGAGACTGAAGTTATCAGACTTTTCTAATTCCTCTTTCGAGAGTTGGATGAGCCTGGGGAAGACTCTAGAGAACCCTCACTGATCAGCAGCAAAATTTGTATTAGCTCTGCCACAAATCCCACAGGTTATTGGCCACCACCACGGATAATCAAGACATTGTTGTAGGTCGGGGAATAGGTAGGCTGAGAGTTAGTGTTGGTTTTCTGTTTTCATCCTCCTGAGCCTTCCTTCACTGTCTTGGCTTGTTGTCTCAAGTTGGCAGGAAAGAGACAAATAGTGACATTGACGTGACTCAGATGAGAACTGACTCCTGGTCATGAGAAGAGGACTCTTAAAATTACAAAATTCTAATTAGACTTTTAGAGTTGGAAGACCTTAAATCTCATCCAGCTCCATTTCCTTTTTTTAAAATCTCTAAACTACTTAGTACTTACTGTGTATATATTTTGTTTCTAAGGCTAATATTTACGTAGTCCTTAATATGTACTGTGCTAATCACTTTCCAATTGTTATCACATTTGATTCTCACAACAACCCTGACAGGACGGTACTATTGTTAATTCTCATTTCACATATGAAAATGCTGAAGCAAACAGAGATTAAGTGACTCATTCAGGGTCACACAGCTAGTAAGTATGTGAGGCTGGATTTGAACTCAGATCTTCCTAACTCTGGAATAGGGTAATATATAGGTAATAAATGCTTACACTACTCCCTCTGGCACCCTTTCTTCACATGTGTCCTTTGGGAGAATCTACCTCATTAGACAACAGCCTCTAAAGTTAAGGTTCTTAAGTTTGTTTGTTTTTTTTTGTCATAGACTCCTTTGGCAGTTTGATGAAGCCTAGGGACCCCTTCTCAGAATAATGTTTCTAAATACACAGGACTACAAGGGAAAACAACTATATTGAAAAAGCTATCTATTTCTCTAACATATTTATACAATCTATATCCATATCTAATGTATCTATATCAATATCAAGTTCACAGACTCCAGGTTAAGAACTCGCTTTAGGGCATTCCAATTATTATGGTCTATCAAACATGGCATCTCTTTGCAAGAGAATGATGCATGCTGCTCTAATTGGTTCTAAGAGCTGCCATGTTGGCTTTTGCTTATTGCAAGATAATTCAGCCAATGGAATGAGAAGCATGTCTTCCTGAGTAGTTCAGTTTCTGTTCTTGAAAAACAACACCAGGGAAAATGTTGCAGGGTAACAGTCTCCTCACACCCCCGCCTCAGTTTGATTTGATTTAATTTCCCCAAATATCCCTGAGACACTGGTTGAGTGGCAGTTACCTGAGCTTGAAACCCTAATGCAATATGAGCTTGAATGAGAAATGAACTGTGGAGTTGCCCAGTGCTCCGGGTCATGTGCCACCATCCAATGCCCCCCCTACCACCACCCACAATCACCATTCAAAATAAAATCTAAGATGGAGCTCAGAGGATCACAATTCAGATATGCCAAAGCAACAGACAGAATCTGATCTTACAATTTAGGGTCATAGCTTTAGAGTCGAGACAGACCTTAGAGGCCAGGTAGTTTGACCCTCTCATTTTACAAATGACCCAGAAAAATTAAATGACTTGCCCAAGGTGACACAGATAGTAAACATCAGAAGTCGAGTCTGAGTCTTGGCTGAGCAGAGGTTAGTCAGCTGGCAGCAATGAAATTATTCAGGCAGCCCAGCCTCTATCTATATAGAGATATAGAAGGAAGAGAAAGGGCACAGGGCATAAAATCATTTATTAAGTGCTTACTTTGTGTCAGGGGGCAGCTAGGTGGTGCAGTGGATAGAGCACCAGTGCAGGAGTCAGGAGGACCTGAGTTCAAATCTCACCTCAGACACTTGACACTCACTACCTGTGTGACCTTGGGCAAGTCACTTAACCCCAACTGCCTCATCCTG